>PVJN01024140.1:0-31487 GCA_004026805.1 Lasiurus borealis | reverse complement strand
CCTTGAAGGAGATTATTCCTTGTTTAGAGAGATACAACAGAAGCTCCCGATAAATTATGAGAACAAATTATTTAAGTAACAGCCCAGAGAAGCGCTGACACAGGTGAAGCTGATTAATTGGTGCGTTAATTATACAGACATCAAGTGCTCCTGAGTTCAGAGAATAGATCGCTTCAGGTGAAGACACAGGGGCAGCTCACCGATAGGCTGGTTTCCGTTAGGTCTTTGAGGAGGAGGAGGAGGAAATAGAAAGTGCGTCCTTCCAGATGTGGTTCAGAGGTCAATGAAGTAACATCACAGTTGAGTCCAAGCTTCACACAGTTTAGCAATATTGGAATCATTTTTTAGGTTTGGTTCAAATCCCAGGTGCCCAGTCTGGCACTGCAGAGTAGAAGCCCAATAAAGAAAGCCCAGGTTTTCCCAGCTGGCATAGCTCAGGGGTTGAGCATCAACCTATGAACCAGGAGGTCACAGTCTGATACCTGGTTGGGACACATGCCTGGGTTGTGGGCTTGATCCCCAGGGTGGTGTGTGCAGCCGATCAATGATTCTCTCTCTTCATTGATGTTCCTCTCGCTCTCTCCCTCTCCTTTCCTCTCTGAAATCAATAAAAATATATTAAGAAAATAAAGCCCAGGTTTTAGGGGCTGTAGGGTAGGCTGCCCTCAGAGTGATGCTAACCTGGGGGCAGGGTCCACACAGGTGAGAGAAATCCTTTGCATGCCAGCCTTGGGCAGTCGACCTCTGCCTTTGGACTTGGGGTGTTCAGTTGTAAAATGAGGGTGGACATACTGACCTCTGCAGAGCAGAAATGGTTATGAGGATGATAAGAGAGGATGTTGGGAGACAGTATATCCAGCTGTGTAGACTGGGGCTGTTTTCAAGTTGGTTTCATCTAATCCCACTTTTGACAAGGGTGAGCTTTTCCTTCACCTTCAGGGATCCATTTCCGCAACCCCCAATATCAGTGGTTTGCTGAGAGATTGTCCACACAGGCCATAGTCTTAGGGTATAGATGAGAGTGTCCCAAGGTAGGCAATAGGCTAGAGCTGGCCATTGTGCCTTATCCCCTTTGGTCCAGCTCTATAGAGACCAATGATACTGAACTAAGGTGTGAATGACTGGTAATGCCTCATGACTTATGCTCACTTCCATTTTAGCCAAGACCTTCCAGCTATACCCTATTACAAAGGAATTACTCTGTGGTATAGTCTGAATGATCTGGTGGGAAAACATTAGATATTTATAAGGAGGTGTGGTGTGTGTTAGATGTTTGTGGCAGAATAATGCTTACAATATAGTTCCATTTTTTAAAGAACAGAATAAATCAATTGGATAATCACTGTGAAGGCATATCCTATATAATAAAAGGGTAACATGCAAATTGACCCTAACAGAACGACCAGTGGCTATGGGTCATACAATGACTACCAAGGGGAAGATCCTTAGTGCAGGAGCTGCCCCCTGGCGGTCAGTGTGCTTCCACAGGGGGAGCACTGCTCAGCCAGAAGCGGGCTCATGGCTGGCCAGGAGCCTCTCCCACCTCCTGGCAGCGCTAAGGATGTCTGATTAATGGCTTAGACCCGCTACCCTGCAGACAGGGCTGACACCCTCCCCTCCAGTGCACAAATTTTCGTGCACCGGGCTTCTAGTATGCGTATAAATGCACGAACAAAAATCCAGAAGGATACACATCAAATTAGTAACAGGGTGAATTTGGGAGGGATCTGGGCTAGGGGGTAGGATGGCCAAAAAGGAGAACATACTCATATGTCAGAGCAGAGGGTTTGGGTCTGTGTGCTGGATTCTCTGAACCTGCTCATGGGTGAAATAAAGATGAATAACCATTGAGCTGTCAGGAGCTCGGCACATAGAACCTATTCATAAAAGTCGGTGTCATTGTCCCCTCTGTAGCAGAGAGTGACTGGATGCTCACCTGTACGTTTCCTCTTCCTGTTCCACAGGAAGACTATATTTCCCAGCCTCCTTGCAGTTAATAATCAGGGGACTAGTTCTGGCCAATGAAATATGTGCTGAAGTGATTTGTAGACCATTTCTATTAAAACATTTTTAAAAATCATCACCTGAGGATATGTTTATTGATTTTAGAGAGCCTGGAAGAAGGAGAGAGAGAAAGAGCGGAAGGGAGGAAGGGAGGAAGGGAGGGAGGGAGAGAGAGAGACAGAGAGAGAGACAGAGAGAGAGAGACAGAGAGAGAGAGAGAGAGAGAGAGAGAGAGAGAGAGAGAGAGAGAGAGAGAAAAGAAATTGATGTGAAAGAGAAACATTTATTGCTTGCCTTCCGAATGTGCCCCAACTGCGGATTGAATCTGCAACCTAGGTATGTGCCTTGACCAGGAATTGAACCCACAACCTTTTGGTGTTTGGGACGATACTCCAACCAACCAAGCCACCAGCCAGGGCAGAAGTGGCCTTACCACAAATTCACCTGCACCATCCTCCTCATATTTACTGTATCTCCCCGGGTAATTTGTTAGAGACAGGTTGTCCCAGGATGGAAGGAGCCTGTATCCCCAGTGACCACCGGGAGGACAGCCACTTGAAAAGTCACCCAGCTCACGTTAACCTCTGACATGAGCAGGAAGTGAAGCTCTTGTGTGGAGCACTGAGATGGGGGCTGTTTTGTTGTCAATCCTAGGTGTATTAATTACCCTACTATAGCTTCTCTCTTGGCTCTGAATTTGTGAGTCTGTTCTACTGTCTAAATCTCAGTTTATTCATTGTAAGGTGGGAAAACGTCACTCAAAATTTTCCTTTTGGCCTCTCCTGCCTGCCTCAGAGGGTTATGTATGAACACCCAGTGAGAGATGGATGGGGAGACTTCTCCGTGGCTGCTGAAGGGATGTGGCAGGCGGGTGGAGGCCGAGGAACTGCCTTTGGGAGTTTTCTGGGCCTTGTGGTGCAGACAGGCTGAGTGGGCGAGGCCCTGATACGGGGGCCTGGCCTCAGGCCATCAAAAGGGAGAGGGTAGCAGGGGAGGGGAGGGGAGGGGAGGGCAGGATGGGGATAGAGTGGCTGGAGGTGGTGCCTGCAGCTTCTCCCAGGACAATAAGATCCACGGGTGGGGCAAGGATCACTTCCAAGGGTCAATTCGCTGCAGGCTGATCAGAGACCTGGTGTGTTTTGGGGAGCTGGCCATTGCCCAGGCCGAAGCAAAAACTTGCACGGTAAGCAGTAATTAAGAAGCGATTTGCCCTTGGCCCCTGTTCCCGGGACACGGGCCAGCTGGCCTGGGGAGCCGGCTCAGATGGGACAGGTGACGCACCTGCGTGTGCCACAGCTCACACAGCCCTGGGCGGCAGCCTGTCCTCACGCCAGCCCAGCTCACCTGGCGCTCCCGTCCTGGGCGTGAACACTGCTGCAAGGGCGCACAGGTGGGTCTGCCCAGCTGCCACGGTGCGGTAGAATGGCCAGTGTGGTCCTGTGGAGAGGGCGCTGGACTCCGATCAGGGCTTTGGTGGTCTCCCCGGCGAGCTGCGCGAACCTGGCCGTGCACAGCCTTGCTCCAGGCCTCTTGTTTGTCCAACCGCAGACCCTGGGAGCCAGTGCAGCACAGACAGACAGCATCCCTGCCCGCATGAAGCTCCCAGCCTGGCTCACCGCTCCCTGCCCTTTAGCTCAGGGTCCGCAGCTTCCCTAAACCACGAGCTCGGACGTCCGAGGCGTTCCATGCTGCAAAGAAGATAGTGGGAGTGAATTTGGAGATGAGGTAGGGGGAAAGGATGGAAGGAAGCAGGACTTTTTGTGACTACAAAATACCAAGCAAGTCTATGTGTACTACATGCACTCAGGTACTTTTTTTTTTTTAAAGTATAAAAAATACATATATTTCATTAATTTCTTACAGAGAGGGATAGAGAGCTAGAAACATCAATGAGAAAGAAACATCAATCAGCTGCCTCCTGCACACTCCCTACTGGGGATGTGCCCACAACCAAGGTACATGCTCTTGACTGGAATTGAACCTGGGACCCTTCAGTCCACAGGCTGACACTCTATCCACTAAGTCAAACTGGTTGGGGCTGATGTACTTTTTGCCCAGCGAAGCTTAAGGTCGTTTTGATATGTTCAAGCAAGTAGGGGGAGAGGAAGAAGAAAAACAGCTGGGGGTGAGAAATAAAAAGGCCTTGTCATTTTGCCTTTACTCATGGTCAGGCTAGTTCCTAGGAAGGCATAATTTATGTGCCTCTATGCAAATGATCATGCATGTGAGTCGGTTTCCTAGAGTTAATCATTTCTCCTCCCCGCCACTCACAGAGCCAGGAGAACTCAGCAGGAGGGGGGTGACTCACCAGGAAGGGAGAGACTCACAGTTTCACCATGAAATCTTCCGGAGTCTCAAAGCCCTCTCTCCCCAAGGCTCACACCTTTGCATGGGGCCTCTCTTAAGCTTTCTGGAGAGCAGACCCTGCTGCGAATCACAGCTCCTCGGCAGGCAGGCGCCCTAGCCCTAGGCCTGCTGGGGGAGTTGTGAAGAAATGAGAGAAGCACCTAATGAAGAAATTGCTAGTCCCTTTGTCAAAATAATGCACATTATCGTGTGTAGGAGTTGCTACCCCTCTCCCCTTATTTTGGGCTTATTCTTTCAGAATAAAGAGACCCTCATTATTGGTCCGTTAGCTGCATAAAGACACCTTTTTCCTCCCTCTCGATTTTAAGCTGGTGCCAACCCAGTCGCTGGCCTGGAAGGTGGGCAGAAGGCTCATCCCAGAGGGCGCTTCTCCGCTCTTGCTTCTGACCTTTCCTCTCCCAACGCCATGCCTATCCCCCGCCCCCCCCCCCACTCAGTGTTCTCTCCTTGGATGAAGAAATTACATTTTCTATCGTCCAAAGCAGAACCGACCACTTAATAACAGCAGTTTGCATTCACAAACTGATGGGCGGTTTACTCAGCTCTCACAGGCATTCTGTCCCTCCTTGCTCTTTGCCCTGTCCCTTTGGAGGTGGGTCTGTCCTCCCAGTGGTGGAAACCCCAGCTCAGGGAGGTGAAAGGTTTTGTCAAGGATCAGGCGCTGAGGCTGGAGCCCAGAGCCTCTGACTCTGTAACTGTGCTCACCCTCCCCAGCGGCGTGCGTGCGTGCGTGTGTGTGTGTGTGTGTGTGTGTGTGTGTGGTGGGGGTGTGCCTGTGTGCACAGGGTGCGGTCAGGATGTACAGTGGTGATGGAAGGCTGCCATCTGTGCCGGCCGCCCTGTCGGCAGGTGCAGAGGCCCATGGACGTCCATCCACCTTCCTGGCCGGGGCCTGCCTGTGAGCCTCAGCCTCCCTGTTCCCCGGTGTCTGGCTGTCCGTATTAGATTGGCCGCACCCACTGTTCACCTGTGGATGCCCGGGGGCGGCACTGGGGTGCCTCTGAGACGTCAGCTTCCACAGGCCAGGGACACGCCAGAGCCCCCTGGGCTCCCTCAGTGGTTTTGTGACCAGTGACAGAAGCCCTTTGGGACCGACCCTCTGGTTCCTGCCGCTCCTCTCTGGGGTCAACAAGCTCCACAGATCTGTGAGCTGCTGCAAATTAGTTCTCAGACCTCCTCCTCAGGCTTCGAGAGAGATCTCTCTGCTTGCTCTGGTGTTCTAGGGTTTGGAAAACAAGTTCGTGTCCTTCGGTCCACCTCACCGAGATTTCCTGGACTCTCCTCCCTTCGTCCTCATCCCTTCGGCTCCCGGAACCCCAGGGAAGGTCTCCAGAACGGCTCTCAGGACTCCAAGTCGCATGGTCTGCCTGTGTCGTGACTTGCTCTGTGTGCTGACAGGGCTGGGAGCTTTACACGCACCGTCTCATCTAACACAGGCTGTCACTCATTTTACCCGAGTAATGGGCACACAGGGTTAAATGGCAGCAACAGTCCCCACCTTCCCCCCTCCCGGCCCAGTACCCACCCTGGCTTCCCTGTTGAGGTCTCTGGGTGGTTACCTTCAGGTCTGAATGTTAATACATGTTCTTATTTGATCTGCACAGAAATGACAGGCGGTAGGTGCTCTTACGATCTCCATTTCACAGATGAAGAAACCGGGTCTTAAAGGAGACACAGGGATTGTCCCGGGTCACGTGAACTGGGAAATGGCATGACTCCAGACCTTTGTTTGAAAGCCACAGTGCAGGAGGGACTCGGTCCCACTCTTCTCTTCCCACCCTGGGGTCCCCTGGGTCCCTGTCCCCCGTCGCCATCCCCAGGGTCACTCCCGGCCTCCAGGGCAGCCTGGCTAGTGGTCAGCATGGAGCCTCGCAGTTTCTCCCTGGCTCAGAGCCTGGCTTCCTCGCTACCTACAGGCTGACCTGGCCCCTGCATCCCGTCCGGCGCCACCCCTGGGTTTCAACAAACCGCCTCTCACCTCAGCCCTAGAAACATTGGGTTATTTCGTCCCGAAGCGATGCCCCCGATAAAGACAGAGCTGGACTGGCTGGGCGAGCCCTGTGCCAGTGGCGTGGGCTGCTCTGGTCCCCCTGGAAGTGCTCCCTGAAATGTGTCTGTGTTCGAAGGCCCCCCTCCCCCATGACTACGGCGTTTTGTTGCGGCAGCCTGCGCAGACTAAGACAAATGGAAATGTGAAAACGTAGGCGCAGCGGCAGAATTAGGCGGTATCACTAATGAGTACATCTTTTTGAGAGTACCCTTTCTTAGAACGGCTTTGGATTTATAGAAAAGTTGCAAAGACAGAACAGAGTTCCTCTGTACACCACACCTGGTTTCCCTCATTATTAATACCTCCCATTACCACGGCACATTCGTTACAATTAATGACCCAGCGTTGATCCGGTTTTGTAACTAAGGTTTGTGCGTTATTCAGATTGCTCGGTCCTTCCTCATATCCTCTTTCTGTTTCTCTCCCACTTACTGCCTGGGTAACTCTGGCCAAGCGACTCCCTTTCTGGCGTATTCTGTCATCATGTGTCCTCAAGTTTTTCTTGGTTGTGATCATTTTTTTTTTTCCTTTTTTTTTTTTTTTTTTTTTTTTTTTTTTTTTTTTTTTTTTTTTTTTTTTTTTTTTTTTTTTTTTTTTTTTTTTTTTTTTTTTTTTAACTACTTGGCTGTTTTGAGGCGTGCTGGTAGCCAGTAGTTTTCTAAGGTATAATTTTGGGTGATTTGGTTGTTATCAGTCATTGACAAAGATGAGGCCCCAATCCTTAAGGGTGCACAATCCTTACATTGGGGAAACCACACAGTGGGTGAGGATTTGGGGCTAAATACACCATTTTGTAGGGCAACATTTATTTTTATGTAAAAAAATACTTTCAAATTGATTTCAGAGAGGAAGGGAGAGGGAGAGAGAGAGAGAAACATCAATGATGGGAGAGAATCATCGATCAGCTGCCTCCTGCACCCCCCACCCCCCTGTTTCCCACTGGAGATTGAGTGCAAGGAAACATTTCAAGGAACTCTTATCCCACCATCTGAGCGAGCAGAGATGGGAGGGACTCTCTAGGGCCCTGCGGAAGCCCAGCCTGCTGTCCTACTGTCCGCCAAGCACTGTTCCTTGCACAGTTGTCTCTGGGGAAGGGACCCTGCTTCCCTGTGGTCCCCTGACTCCCTGTGCAGCTCAGGGAGGGAGCAGGCTGGGTGGCACACGGTGGCTCTGGGTGCAGCCTGCCCGGGTGTGCATTCAGCTCTCCCACTTACTGCCCAGGTAACTCTGGCCAAGTGACTCCCTTTCCTTATTTCCATCAAAGCGAGGGTAACAGTGGCACCCATCTTAGGCCACGCTAGCAAAGTGCGAGGAGCATGCCTGGCACAGAGTCGGCACTGTGGCTGTTACATAAAGGTACCAATTATCACTGAAAACTGCTGACCCAGAGAAGGCAGGTGAGTTCCTTTTTCTGTAGCTCATTCCTAGTGGATGCAGGGGATGTGGCGGTTATTATACATTTGAAGATCTCTTTAAACACCGTGCAGGAGTATGCGGCGCATAGTAAGTGCTTAACGGACATTGGCTATTGTTAGGGGAGTATGTTTCACAAGCATCCTGGGCTCATCGCCCCCTCCCCCCCCAGACCCACCCGGGTGACCCAGATTGTATAGCCTGTGGGCTGTGCCATCAGGTGAACTAGGTTTCAAGTCCTGACTGCTTTAACTACCATGATGTGACCCTTGGACAATTTACCAAACTTTCCTGTGCTTCATTTTCCTCATCTATAAAATGGGAACAGCAATAATGCCTCTTACAGAACTGTGGTGAGAACTAAGTGAGATGATGGGTATTGGCAGATAAAAGTGCCCAGTAAATGGTAGTGATTAATGTTCATCTAGACACTGAGTGGCCCGATTATGACGACCAGCCCATCAGTACTTCGTTGGCCACCTTTTGCCTTCAACACTGCAGTGATTCTTCTTGGCATTGACTCCACGAGATGTGGAAAGGTGATGTGAGGAATCTGACACCAGGCCTGATGAACAGCAGTGTCCACTTCTGTGAGATTTGATGGCTGTGGAACCAGCTGCCTGATGGCTCTTTTAACTTCATCCCACAAACGCTCAATTGAATTGAGATCTGGTGATTGTGGGGGCCACCTAAGCAAGGGAAAGTCTCCCTCATGTTCTTGAAACCACTCCTACACAATACGAGCACCGTGGCATGGTGCATTGTCTTGTTGGAAGAAGCCATCTCCATTGGGATACGCCATCAACATGATAGGATGAACTTGATCAGCAACGATACTTAGATATGTTGTGCTACTCAGATGTTATTCCACATGAATTAAAGGGCCCAAATCATGCCAGGAAAACATGCCCCAAACCATAACACTGTCCCCACCAGCTTGAAGGGTTGTACTCATGCATGTGGGGTGCATGCTTTCATGCTGCTTCCATGAAATTCTCACTCTGCCATCTGCATGATGCAACTGGAAACGTGATTCATCGGACCACGTGACTTTTTTCCAATGCTCGACTGCCCAATTCTGGTGTTCCTGTGTGAAGTGGAGATGTGTTCATCTTGGTAACTGCAGACAGCAAAAGTGTTCGAACACACCTTCGGCTTCCATATCCCATACGATGCAGTGTATGGCGAAGTTGCTTACAAATGTCAGGTGGTCATAGTAATCTGGTCACTGTGTATATCCATGGGCACTGTTTCTGTGAGAGGCATTGTTTGGAGGCTCAGAGAGAGGGCACCAATGGCGGGAAGGGTAGAAATGTGGGAGAGGTGACATCTGAGGTCCAGTTCCCACTCCCTGGGGCTCAGGGTGCCCGAGCTGTCCCCTACAGCCTCAATCTTTAAGCTGAATATGCTTGTGCTCCTGGTATTATTTTTCTGACTGTTATCTGCTAAACTTAACATTTTAAAAGATCTATCTTATGCCACAGACTCTGCCAAAAGCTTTCCTGCATATTAATTCATTTCCTTTTCAGAGACAGCAGTGTCCCATTTTATAGGGGGGTAAATGAAGGCTCAACCAACCACCCCCAGGTTATGAGACTTAACAACGGAATGGGAATGTCTTTGCTCCCCAACTCGGGAACACAGGGGTCACATGCTTGAGAAATAGAAAGCACGCCTTGTTTATTTAGGAAAAGTAGGCATCAGTCTCACCTGACCAAGGTCTCTTTCTGCCTTGTTCACCTTCATCCCAGAACATAGTCTGGGAAGGGGCATCTAGTCCTTGTTTAGGAACGGTTTGCTGAAGGATGCCCGACTGGAGAGGTTTATGGCTAAACAGCTCGACTGCATCCTTTATCGCACCCGAGCCTCAAAGCCACCCTGTGAGAAAGGGCTGGGCGAGACGCTCTCCATTTTCAGGGTCAAGGAGCTGTAAGGAAAGCGAACCTTTACGCTTTGTTGGTGCAATGTCATGTAATCAGGGAGAGTCTCTGAGACGGGCCACATAGCTGCTGACTGTAGAGCCAGACAACGGCTAGACCTATATACCGCCCCTCCTCCACCCCCTACACCTCCTGCCTTCACTGCCCTGAACTCTGGCGGAGTGGCCGCCAGTTGGAAGCCAGGGCACTGAGACATGGAACTTGTTTAGCACCCTAAGACCACACCGTCCTGGGGAAAGCAGGGCCCCAGCCCGCGGTGCTGAGACCGTGTCAGCACAGGGCCTGCCACGGTGTCTGGCGAGGGGGGTGCTCGCTGCATGGCGGCCTGTGTTCTTGATCTTTAATCACATGGCACCTGCCATTGCAGACAGGAAACAGAGCAAGACATCCCTGGAGGGTGCAAACCTGCCTTCATTTCTTCATGTTGCCAATGACTTCCTCTCCCAGAAGGAGCCAGAACGGAGGGATTTTTTTCTTCTTAAAAAAAAGAAAAAGTACTTTTTTTGGTTAACGAAAGAACTGACGCGTCAGCAGCTTTTCCTTCTTTGGAAGAGATTTGCATGAAAGGAGGTCACTTTGACAAGGCCTGTAAGTTGAGCTGGGCACAGGGGAACTTTCGGGCAAATTGGGGCCCAGCAGAACTGCTGGAGAAATTTCTCTGAGCCTCAGAGAGCCACGTCGTTCCTGACAGAATTCCAAGGGGGAGCATCAGTCCCCTCAACGGGAGCAGCTGTGCTGGGCCCAGGCCCAGAGAGAGTGTGGGGGTCAGTGCGTTCGCCCCAGCTGCTCTCCTTCCTGCCCCTTCGCGCCCTCCCCACCTTGGGAAACAGTGGGTCTGCTCCCCTTTCCCTGTGGGGGCTTAGAAGACACTGTGACCAGAGGCATGCAAGGTGCGGTGGGGTTGGGGGTGCGCTTTGCCAGATGAGGGGGGTCATGTAGGCTGGGAGGCTTTGGTCTGCTCTCGGGGAGCCACAGACTTCCTGCTGGCAGTGCTCCAGGGCGGCCCTGACCCCCATCCACACCCTCAGCCGCCCTCCAGCCCGGGAGTCCACAAACTCCTGTCAAAGGCCGGGCAGTAAATATTTTAGATTTTGCAGACCACACTGTCTGCCACAACCGTTATTCTTGATTGATTTTTTTTTTTCCAACCATTTGGCCATGTGAGAAGCGCTCTGAGTTCCTGAGCGGCACAGAACCATCAGGGGCTGGATGTAGCCTGGAGCCTCCGCTCGCCCACCCTTGAACTAGCCTGTGTGCCTCCTCCTGCAGCCCTGCCTCCCCCAGGACAGAGTGGTGACCCAGTCTTGGCCTGCGTGTCCTCCCAACAGCCGCTCCATCACCCGTACCTCCTCAGACGGGATGTGGAAAGACTCATGGAGGATGATCCCAGGGACACCTCCTGCCTTCTAGCTGCACCCCTTGTGGCTGCTTCCACTGCTTCCCTGACCTGGGATGACTCACCCCCCCCATGGCCATCCTGGTCAGTGGGGGAAGGTGCTGGAGAGCGGGGTCGTTCTGTGGTGCCCAGTGTGTGCAATGTCAGGAGGAGAACAGTAGGCGGCAGCACCGAGCCGCATTTACTTGTCTTCACCCTCTGCAGGCCCTTGGGCCCAATAGCACGGTAGCCTTTGCAGCCCATTCATTGGACAGACAAGGATGCCGAGCTGCAGAGGGGAGGGCAGGTGCTCTGGCTCTGGAACCCTTACCGGGGCTCCATCTGCCACATCGCGCCCACGAAGGTGGGGCCATGGTCTTAGAGTTCGTGTTACCTCTTTGATGCCTTCGGAACATCGCCACGGTGACCACTAAGAGGCTGCCCCGGTCCCTGATCGCCTCTTTCTGCAGACCCAGGTTCCAGAGGCACTCAAGCAACTCTGGCTGAACGGTGGGCCGAGTCTGGGCCAGGCTGGAGGGTGCAGGGCAGGCTTGGTTGTGAATTGTGTCCATGTCTGATGTGTCACCTGAGTGTTCTTCAACTCTGTCTGCTGCTCACCAGCCCTGCTCCTCTCCGCTGCAGCGATTGAGATGCCGCTTGGACGTGGCACTCTGACATGTGAAACCTCCATGCTGCTCAGGACAGAGCGAAACCCCTGAGCTGTCATGCCAGGCCCAGCAGGCCTCCTGGCCTGTCTCTGTCCCGCTCCAGTTTATGCTGCAGCCACCCTGTTGTTCCCTGCACAGTCTCAGCTGTTTCTTGCCTCCATGCCTTGGCCCATAGGGGGCCCTGTGCCTAGAGCACTGGCCCTTTCGATCGATCTCCAAGTTCCATCCGGCCTCCTCCTGGATAACATCTGCTTCTCCTTTAAGACTCAGCGCAGACAGGACCTCGGGAACCCAGCCTGAACGGCTGGCTGCAGCCCTGCTGGGCTCCTGTCACTCCCAGCTCTTCTCTGTTATCCTGGGATGGTCTCTGTGGTGGGGGTGGTCCCCAGGATGTGACCTCCCGGAGTGCCAGCACTGTTTTGTTCGTATCTTCATAGCCCTGGCACTAGCTCAGCCCCTGCGCACAGACGCGCTCGGTAAATATTTGGTCACTGTATGAGTGGGAGAGCGAGAGGCTGCGGTGAGAATCTGAGGCACCATCTGGCCCCCCATCGGGCAAACGCTACCCTGTGCTTTGGAAACCAGGGACAGGCGAGGACCCTCTCCTCGGCAGGGCCCATTCCCACCTTAGGCTGTGTTTTCTGTCACAGCTCCCCTCCCCCCCACACCCAGTCTCACCCAAATCCCCGGTGTTTCAGTGCAACCTTGTTCCTGCCACCTCACAGATGGGGAGCAGCTGCTTAGCATCTGACGGAGCTTTTAATATAAATTCCAGGCAGATTTCCCCCTCGGCTAATGGCAAAATAAAAGGCCCCAGAAAACAAATGCCGCCCACTTCCCTCCTTTGTGGGGCTCGTGGGTGGCACAACTGCTGTAGTCACAGGGCCTCGGGGAGTGTGGACACTCCTCTGAGTCACCCAGGGAGGCTGGGAGGACCTTGGAGGTGCGGCCAGTCCACCTGAGGTTGCAGAATTCCTCTGAGGAATGGTCTCTACACGTGACCCCTTCTATCCTCCCGGAGGGTCTGCTGTATGCTGGTGTGGGCTTGGGGCTGCCCTTACCCCAGCTCATGAATAGCCTCATGCTGGGTTTGCCTGTCCCCGCCCCCGCCCCAGCCCCCGCCCCCCACTTTTGGCCTTGCATTTCAGCTTCTGGGAGGGAGTAGAGGTCGGGGAGGGTATGCTATTTGCCTGTCCTTTCTCCCCTTCCCAGCACCGCCTTCTGCTTTGGGGCCAGGTTTCTAGAGAGATTTGGCCAACAGACCCACTTCTCTCATCTCCAGGGGATGGAGGCACCAAGGGGGAAGACAGATTGAGGGAGGTGCAGCACATTACCTTTGTTATACCCAGAGTTCGGGGTCCCCAATAATCAACCACTAAGGAGCCTTTTCCGATGCAAAAGCAAAGAGTCTTTATTCAAACCCGGGTTTGGCTCTCAGCCTCTTTCTGGCACAGCAGTGAGAAGAGAGAGCGAGCGGGATGGGAACAATGAGTTTTATGGGGTAGGATAATTAGGGGGCTTAGGAAAGTGAGGAGGGTTACAGAGATTGGTCACTTGAATCAGGGTCTTTCTGTGGTTTAGCATAATTAGGATCCTCGCTGTGTTCCTGGAGCTTCATTGGTCCATTCAGGTGGTGCCAATAAAAATGCATGCAAACACTATACCCAAGCGTTACTCATTGTTATCCGAAATTCAGATTTATTGGGCACGCTGTATTTTCTCTGGTAACCCTGGAAGAGAAGTCTCCCTTGAAGGGGGTAGGCTCTCTGGTGTTAATCAATTAAGTGGGTTCGCTCTCGCAGTTTGGCTCAGCCTATAGAGCTGTCAGCCTGCAGACTGAAGAGTCCCAGGTTCGATTCCAGTCAAGGGTACATACCTCGGTTGTAGGCTCAATACTCGGCCCTGGTCAGGGGCATGTGTGGGAGGCAACCAATTGATGTGTCTATCTCACACTGATGTTTTTCTCTGCCTCTCCACTTCCTTCCCACACGCTCTGAAAATCAATGGGAAAATATCCTCGGGTGAGGGTTAACAGAACAGAAAAGAAAAAAGAAGTGGGTCCTCAATCTGGGCATCTCATCTGGTACCCAGATTGCTCCTCTTGGCTTTGCCTTCTTGGGGCTCCAGGTCTTCAGCCAGCCCGGTGGTAGAGCTGGCCTTTGTCAGTGAGACCATTGACGCTGAGTGGGAGCTAGGCAGGGAGCCCGTGAGTTGGGTGTTCATCTCTGGGCTTATTCCCCCTTGCTGCCCGAACCTTCAGTTATAGTCCGTGACACGGTCTGGCCTGGCATCTGCGGTGCTAAGAGCATGGAGGGAATGGCATGGTGGGTGTGTGGGGCAGTGGGGAGAGGGTTCAGGTGAGGGGCCAGAGCTGACTTTGAGGAGCCTTCTCTTCTCTCTCCTCTCAGTGGAAAGTCATTCTTTCTCTTCAGTCTTGAAGGAGTTGGGCTTGAGTTTTAAAATATTTTATTTTTTAAAACATAGCTACTTTTCTTTCTTTTTTCTTTTATGTTTTTAAAATACATTTTTAATGATTTCACAGAGGAAGGGAGAGGGAGAGAAACATCAATGATGAGAATCATTGATCATCTGCCTCCTGCACGCCCCCTACTGGGGATCGAGTCCACAACCCGGGTGTGTGCCCCTTGACTGGAATCGAACCTGGAACCCTTCAGTCTGCAGGCTGACAGCTCTATCCACTGAGCCAAACCGGTTAGGATTTAAAATATTTTTTTTAACATTTTTAAAGAATTCAATTACAGTAAAATGTACTCCCCCTTATGAGTTGTGACAAATGCCGTCCAGTACCACCACAATCAGGATTCAGAACATCACTCCATCACCCTCCTCAAACCCTCTCGTGCTGCCTTTGTAGTCCTGTCCTCCCCCGCCCCCACCCCTGGCAACCACAGCTCAATTTCCTGCTACTACAGTTTTGCTTTTTCCAGAAAGCCATATAAATGCATCTGGCTCTTTCTGCTCGGTATTTGAGATCTGTCCAGGTTGTTACAAGTACCAGTGGTTCATTCCTGAGGAGTAATATCAGGCATGGGTGTGCCAGCTTGTTTGCTCACTCGCCCACCAAGGGCTTCTGGGTTGTTTCCAGATTGGCACGACTATAAATAAAACATGTAACACATTTTTGTGTGAACATAGGTTTTCATTTATCTTGGATACCTACCCAGGAGTGGGGTTGCCAGGTCGTGTGTTGGGTATAGTATATTTAATGTTAGAAGAAACTCTCTGAGCCTGACTGTTACTAGGGAACTAGTGGGTTCCCACAGCCATCCCTCACGTTTCAGATGATGGAGAGGTCCAAAGACTGGTCCAGGGTTTCAGAGAAAGTCAGCATCAAGGTCCAGGCCAGAGCCTGGCCCCTCTCTCCCAGGTCAGTGCTCTTCTGCCCGTATCTTCCCTTCGTTATCTTTGATGGCAGCTCCATTCTCAGGGGAGATCCTTTCTGAACACATGAGGCAACCACTGAGCTTCTGCCTCCACCGGTAAAGACTGTGACCAAGCCCGGTTGGTCTGGCTCAGAGGTTGAGCATTGACCTGCGGACCAGGAAGTCACAGTTCTATTCCTGGTCAGGGCACATTCCCAGATTTCGGGCTTGATTCCCAGTAGGGGGCGTGCAGAAGCAGCCCATCAATGATTCTTTTATCATTGATGTTTCTACTATCTTTCTCTTCCTTTCCCTTCCTCTCTGAAATCATTAAAAATCCTATCTAATAAAGAGGGAATATAGTAACTGACCCTCATGCCATTGCAAATATGGTGGCGCCCACAGCCAATAAGGAGGGAGTATGCTAATTGACTGCCACGCCCTCAAAGATGATGGCACCCACAACCACAAGATGGTGGCATCCAGTCAGCCCCCCAGCCACCCAGGGCCGGCCCAAGGCACAGGAAAGCCTTGGATGGCGGCTGCCCAGCCACCCAGGGCCACCTGAGGCTCAGGTAACCAGGGCAGGCAGAGGCTTGTGCTGCTGGCAGTGGCAGCAGCAGAGGTGTGATGAGGCATCGCCTTCCTCTGATTGCCGGGTTGCCTCCTGCCCCTGAGGGCTCCTGGATTGGGGGAGGGGTCAGGCCAGGTTGAGGGACCCCCCCTCCAGTGCATGAATTTTCATGCACCGGGCCTCTAGGCTATATATATAAAAGCCTAAGTGACCATTACAACCAGATGACTGGCCAGTAGCTATGATGTGCACTGACCACTAGGGGCAGACGCTCAACATGGGAGCTGCCCCCTGGTGGGTGAGTGTGTCCCCACAGCCAACCTCCTGCGGTCCTCTCTCCCACCCCACCCCCTTCTGCCTGGGCAAGACAGCTGGCTGGGCCGAGGGACCCCAACCATCACAAATTTGTTCACAGGCCTTTAATATATATATGTATATGTATATGTACATATACATATACATACACACACACACACACACACACACACACACACACACACAGTGGTACCTGGAGATACGAGTTTAATTCGTTCCGTAACCTTGAGACGTGGGAAACCATGAGACGCTCGAGTCGAGGTAAACTGGTGGGTCGTGTGCAGCCGGCCCATCCGCTGGATTACTCCTATCTCAAATGTTGCTCGTATTTCAAAGCAAAAATCGCTCGCTCGACGGCTCGTATCTCAAAAATCTCGTATGTTAGGGCACTCGTATCTCAAGGTACCACTGTATATATAAACAATGTGACCAAAAGGATTAATCCACTTGGTGAAAAAGCCTAAGTGGCCATCTCGATGAGTTGAATTGCTCTTTAAGGGTTCTGAGAGGACTTCAGCCCTGGCCCTAGTTGTTTGACATGATGGAGTTTTCCACAAAATTACTCTCCTATGATTCATCTACATAATTATTCTTCTGAGATCTTCTCAAGCAGAACCGATACAGAACTAATTATCTGAGCTTCCTTGGGCCCTGGGTCCTGTTTGCTTTGTCTTGTTCGGTTCTGACTGTATCGCCCTGGCATCTGTCACTTGGGATTTCAGTCCTGTCCCTGGAAGTTGTAGTCCCAGACTACAGCCCTTCCTTTATCGGCGGCAAGTTCAGAAAGAAGACGGTAGGCTCCGTACTCCCTGGGAGTCTCGGCGCTCCTGCAGTCCCAGCTTTTGAGCGTTTCGGTGCAGGATTAATTGTTATTCATGCTGTCATTGTTATGTAGGTCACTTTTTCTTTGGAGCAAGTTGATGGGATTTTATTATCTGTGGAAAGCAGTCATACCAGAATGGGTAATACTTTTGACTGATGATTTAGCTTAAAAATAGTTTCCTACTTTAATAAACCTCATCAGGAACGGATGACCCCAGAAAGGAACTGCCTGCTTATCTGGTAGCCTGTGTACTTTTGTGGAAATTTGTGGGTTTTGAAGAAAGGGAGAGAGGCGGAGGCTGTGTGGTCTTGGAGGCTGGGGCCCGAAGCCTCGCACAGGGGCTTGGATTGGCTGTCTCGGTTTGACCCACTTGCTACTGCACAGAGACCTGCCGTGTCCCTCATGTGGAGAAGAGGCGGGCAATGGCTGAGTGGATGTTTCCAGTTGGATTCATGTGGGCACAAAATGGGATTCCACAAAGAGGTGTTTAGTACTCGTGGTGTGCCAGGCACAACGTGCTAGCTACTGTCACTTACTCTGTCTGGGGAATATACAGGCACAGATAGAGGAGCCTCACTTGCAGAAATGAAAAAACTGTGCCACGTCAGATTTCTTTGTAAAAGGCCAGTTAGGGGGTGGCAGTCTTTTAAACAATGAGCTCCTTTAAGGCGCTTCTTTTGGAGACTCAAAAAGAGAATCTGAACGTTGGGAGACTCCTTATTCTAGGGAGCTTCTACAGTGGGTTAGACTAGGTCACTGTGGTGAGGATTAGGACTCCGGAGTGAGATCCAGTTCCACTCACTTCTTGTGTGGCCTCTCTGAGCCTCAGTTTCCGCATCTGAAAAATGGGGGTGGTGACGTCCCCACTGTGCAAGGTTGCAATGAAGACTAAATGATGTACCCATAGCCCCTCAAAATCATCAGCTAAGATCATGAAGGCAAAAGATGGAACCTCATATTTTTCTTCTAGGAAATGCCACAACTTTCCCTGGTAGCCTTGTGAGGAAGCTTCTGACAACCCACTCAGATGCCCCATCCCAGGTACAGGAGGAGGGGAAGGGACATCAATGAGACGGTGGCAGGCTGTGCAGTGACCCAGGGACCATAGTCCTTCCCTATTGGTCCTAAAGTCAGAATAGGATTTATTCGATTTTGTTTTAAACAGTGAGTCCTCTCCCCCGGTTTGAGGCCAGTGGGACTCAGACAGCCCAGCGGCCGCCAGGGGGCGCTCTCTTGGGAATCCGTGGTGTCAGGTTGGATGCCGGGCTCAGCCCACTTACCAGACCAGGGAAAGAGAGGCCCTTGGTGTCTCTGCAGGTAGCAAAACCCTGGGGTTTCTATGGAAACGGCTCTAGCCCAGCTGCTTCCAGGGTTCTCTGGAGGGACAGCCCGCCAGCACCTTCCCCTCCCCGCTGCTTATGCACTGTTTGCAAATGACTGCCCTCCATGTCTTCTCACACCTTCTTCGGAACATCATCAGGGGAATGAGCAGTAACTGCCCCACCGCAGAGGCCGAGGACTGTGAGCATGCATGTAACTTGTGTCACACGTGCTCCTTCCAGCCCTGCCGCTGTCCTGTGCGAAGGCATCGCCCAGGTCACACAGGTGATGAGGCACCAGGGTCTCCCTGCGACTGTTCAAGGCTGTCAGAACTTGTGGTATAAAGTGCACCACAGAGGAACACACACGGGGTGCTCTTGGACCCCAGAGGAGAAGAGTCACCCCATCTGTGGTGACCATGATGACCATGATGACCAGGATGATGCTAGTTATAAGGGAAGAAAGGCTGTGTAGAGCAGTGGTTCTCAACCTTTCTAATGCCTCAACCCTTTAAGACAGCTCCTCATGTGGTGGTGACCCCCAGCCATAAAATTATTTTTGTTGCTACTTCATAACTGTAATTTTGCAACTGTTATGAATCGAATCTGTGTTTTCCAATGGTCTTAGGCGACCCCTGTGAAAGTGTTGTTTGACCCCCAAAGGGGTCATGACCCACAGGTTGAGAACCGCTGGTGTAGAGGATGTGACTTCCGGGGTGCAGTTCAGCTGCAGTTTAAGGAAGGGGATTTGGGCAGGAAATAGAGGCTGGTGGTCATGATGGAACTTGCAAACCCCCCTCCTCTGCCCCAACTCTCCACCACCAGGCCCCCTCACTCCTGCCTCCACCCCACCCCCACCGTACACTTCAGATGGGCACTTTTTTATTTTTTAAATATATTTTATTGATTTTTTTACAGAGAGGAAGAGAGAGGGATAGAGAGTTAGAAACATCAATGAAAGAGAGAGACATCGATCAGCTGCCTCTTGCTCACCTCTTACTGGGGATGTGCCCGCAACCAAGGTACAGGCCCTTGACCGGAATCGAACCTGGGACCTTTCAGTCCGCAGACCGACGCTCTATCCACTGAGCCAAACCGGTTTCGGTCAGGTGGGCACTTTAAAGTTTGGAATATGTCAGGTGGGCACTTTAAAGTTTGGAATATGGAGAAGGTGAAAGTGGAGGAGGCTGTTTCATAGAATGTCAGACCATGAGTTGGAAGGAGGCCGTGATGCATGCACAGACGCAGACACACGGCCCAGAGAGGTGAAATGATTTGTCTGAACCATACAGCCAAGCCCGTGCAGGGCTGGGGAGCACGGGAGGAGTTGGAGGGAGAGGGGGTTTGGAAGGAAGAGGGAGTAGCACCCAGACTTCCTCCTCCCCTTTCCTCCTCTGGCACACAGCCTTGACTCTGCAATTAAACATTAAACATGGTTGAGGGAGGATTGACAACTCCACGTGGATGCTGAGGGGTGGAGTTAAAATCCCTCTCACGAGCTAGGGAGGAGTGCCCTGTGTAGTTTCTGTGGTCCTGCAAGGGAACTAGAGTGGGATGATCTCAGTCCCTTGTTGGTAATGGAGGAGTGGCAGAAAGGGAGGCGGTTACTCTTGCTCCCTCCAGCAGGGGGCGTCTGTGTGGATTTGTGTTTGGTGCAGAGGGGAGGAATCTCCTTGGCGAGAATGGGGTCAGAACGGTGCTATTTTAATATCAGAAAATAGCTGCCATTAATTTGCAATCCCCTCTAACCTGGATTTTCTCTTAAAGACCTTTTATTTTTACTTTTCAGTTGTGAAGAGAGTATGAGAGTTGTCATGTCATGATTTCTTGGATGTTTTCAATAGTCCAGCTCTAGGGTGACCCTCCCTGGATAATAACTCTAGCTCAGAAAGTTCCACGATGCTCCTAGCCCCCGTCAGTGTTTCATAGAGAATTCTGCTGTGTCCACGCCAGCTTCAAGGGAAGGGCCGAATTATGAAAACGCAAGGTGTGAGCCCCATCTCTTTCCAGGAGAAACGTGGCAAAAAGCATTTTGTAAAGATTGGTTATTTATTCCCTGCGTCTGGCAGCTTTGTTCACTTTTTCACAGAAACACCAAGGTCAGAGGGAAGAATGGATTCCTCAAAATATGAACCGATTTGCAAATCAGTAAATCTTCACCGACTCCCCACTGTGTCTGAGACGGCGTCGCTGACCTTTAGGGACTTCTGTTCGTTCCAGGAATTAATAGACCAATTCTCAGAGTTATTAGAAAAGACAAGACAATAGATCAAGCGCTGCATTATGCATAAACAAAGTCTGGACGTATTGACAGGGATGAAATGAATACAGATCGGAATTATTAGGCAGGGCTGCTCAGGATGAGGAATTAAAGGTGGGGAAGGCGTGGGTGGATTGGGGAAGGGAGGGGAAGCTGAGATACAGAGGCGCCAATAAGAGTGATGTGTTTATTGTCAGAGGGAGGCTTGAAGGAACTGCAGCCTACAAACGATTATACCTGCTATAAATCCAGTTTTGAAGAAATGCATCTTATTCATATGCAAAGGGAAAAGACTGCAAGCAAATGTATCAAAATCCAGTCGTGTTTATCACACGAAGGAGGGAATAAGGATGATTTTTTGCTTCCTCTTTTTACTTGGTATTTCCTACCTGCTTTTAAAAAAATATATATATATTATTGATTTTTTTACAGAGAGGAAGAGAGAGGGATAGAGAGTTAGAAACATCAATGAGAGAGAAACATCAATCAGCTGCCTCCTGCACGCCCCCTACTGGGGATGTGCCTGCAACCAAGACACAAGCCCTTGACTGGAATGGAACCTGGGACCCTTCAGTCCGCAGGCCGACGCTCTATCCACTGAGCCTAGCCGGTTTTGACGTTCTACCTGTTGACAATGGAAGTGATTTACTCTCACAGCCAGAAGAAAAACAAAGCCCAGTGCTCCCTGTGGAGAGAGAGATGTCTGTCTGGCAGGTGTTGAAGGGCGGTTGTCCCACGCAGCACGTAGGAGCACAGTGAGCATCCCTGGCATGAGGGTGACGAAGTGGGACCCAAAGGCCGATTCTAGAGGCGGGAGGAGTTTCCCAATTTTTCAACCACCGCAATCAAAGCTTCTTAAAGTATCGGTCACTTGCATTCAGAGACGTGTTTTTCATTACTTCATCCAAAGGACCAGGAACACCGTGGATTTAAAAAAAAAAAGATATTTTAGCCAGAGCCTGTATAACAGAAAACTAGATTGGACTGAAGTGTCCCATGGAGTTACCCTGATGGTCATGTGTGCAAGTTGTCTCACTTTCTGGCCACCCACTTGGGACCAGCGGAAGGAAAAAGGGGGATCTCTGAGGTCTTCACCTTGGAGCCCACACATGGCGGCGGGAGTCTCTGAAAGCAAGACAGAGCCTCGAGCTGGGTGGGCCTGTCTGGAGCCAGCCCCCGGCACTCACTGGCTAAGTGTGGGTGCACCTGGGAAGGTTAGGAGTCTGTTTGGCATAAACTCGGGCGCAGATGCCTTTGTAACTAAACTGCCTTGGATGGCGTTCAAGAGAATCCCACTCTTTTCTAAACTCTGCTGTCTAGAAAATCAGACTGGTGGGGGCGAGCTGCCACCTTTCCTAGACACTCGGCCTGCTTTCTCTGGGGAGGACGCATTTAGGCATTCGTGACCCGTCCTTGTGCCCCACTTCGTGAGTCACAAGATTCATCCCGGCTCCGCCTCGTAACCGAGTGGTGGGTTTTTCTGTTGAAATAGTGAAATGCAAACAGTAAGAATTTGCAAAATCCAAAAATGATTTTTGCAAAGGCATCATTTTTCATGTCATTTGTGCTGACATTTTTCCAGGCCTAAGAAATGAAGGGATTTTTTAAAAAATTATTATTACAAATTAATCATAGTACCAAGAACATAGTAGGCACTTTATACATTTGTTGCATGAATGAGTTATTAAACCAAAGGGATAATAATAATGTATTAACAAAACATATTTTTAAGTTCTAAACTTAAAAATATGTTTTAAATGATACTGTATCCTGCCTAGGGATACAGATGTGTGTCATAAAAGTACATAGAAGAGTGTGGCGTGATAGATACCAGATTCATAATAGAAGGTAGGAAGGAGGTGATGGAGAAGGTGGATTTAACTGTTTCCAGTGTTTTATTTCTTGAGCCGAGTGTTGGATACATAGCTATGTGTTGTGTTTTTCTTTGTCCTCTTTGTATGCTTTAAATATTGCATGATACACTTTAAACGTAAATAGAGCTACATTTAAAAATATCTCGAATATAAAGATTGCTTCGCTGGAGGAAAAGGAGCAGGTGGTAAAGTTGAGTAAATAGGCCCATTTCTTCCCTGAGTTGGGCGCCTTTTTTCTCTTGTTGCTCACCACCTCCCACTCCCTTTCTTATCTGCACCAACCACTTCTCTCTCCCTAGATTGTCCCTTCCAGCATTTCTAAGTCATTATCTCTTCAGCTACCGGCTAGAAGAAAAATAGTTTTGTGCGTCAACATGGAGGCTCCTGATGAGAGCCGATCGACTTCATTTCTTACAGGCACCGCCATCTGCATAAAACGGTCTTGCTTCGCACATGAGAGGAGACAGCTGTTGGTTGGGCACCAACTCTGAGCCCCTCTTACGTGTTACCTCACTTAATCCTCCCAACAGCCTGAAGTGTAGGTGTTAGCTTTCCTGTTGTATAGACGAGAGTTGGCGGCTTGGTGGTGCTCAGAAACTGGTCCAGGATAAGGTGCCCATGTGCTCGCCCCGAGCTCCCAACGAAGGGATGAAGGTCCAGCCGTGTTTTGATTGTCACCCTGCGACCAGTGGCACCCATTTGGGAGTTGCTTGGAGGATTACGGGTACAAGCTGGGTGATTCCAGAGGTCAGTGAACTTCTGTGGTCTGCAGGGGGTTCGGCTCATCACCCTGATGGTAATGGCAGTGGTCCTGTGGTCTCCAGAGCGGGGTCTGTATATACCAGCAGTGTGCAAGAAAATGCAAGAAGAACATATTTCATCCTTTTTTAAATATCTGAATATATTTTTATTGACTTCTGAGAGGAAGGGAGAAGGAGAGAGACATAGAAACAATGATGAGAGAGAATCATTAACTGGCTGCCTCCTGCATACCCGCTAGTAGGGATTGAACCGGCAGCCTGGGCCTGTGCCCTGACCAGGAATCTAACCGTGACCTCCTGGTTCATAGGTTGATGCTCAATTCACACTGGCCGGGTGATATTTCATCCTTTTAAAATTTCTGTTTTATGGTGTGTTTTATAATGCACATAATGTTTTGGCATAGTAGTACTACATGTTTATGATTTCCAGATAAATAAATGCTCGTATATTGAATACATATGCTAAAAACCATTTTTATTAATAGGAGTATGTGATTTTAAGTTTGGAGACTTTGCAAAATCTATTCAACTGAATTGGTCTGTCTTGTTTCCCATCAGCCAGTATTTGAGTGTTCAACGCACTCGAGTTTTCTAGCCCGGACGCATGTCCTTCCTGGCTGCTGAGTAAAGGTGGCCGTGTGGTCACAGAGACCCTCTTGGGAATGTTGGTGGATCCTGAAGAATTGGAGGGGAAAACTGGAGGCAGGTAGCTACCTCCCTTTTCAAAAATAAAAAATAAAAAACACAACACAAAACAAAACAGATTTCACAATGCCAAATTCCTGAAAAAGATGTAGAATGGATTATTAAACAGATGGCTTATGACCAGTGAGGGGAAAATAGTGGTCTCTGGCAACTAGCACGGGTTCATCAGGAATGAGTCACGCCCAACTAACCTCATTTCCCCTGTAACACTCGACGGTAGTTTACTGACAGAAACCACTTGTTCGTTCATTCTTTCATGCATACATACATTCATGGTCCACTTGGCGGGCAATTATGGAGCAGCTCTCGTGTTTAAAACCCCGTGTTTCGATGGCATCTGGCAATGAGGAACATAGGGTACTATCTGCCCCCAAAGTGCTTTCCCTTTTAATGAGGGAGGCAGACGTGTGCGCAGAAAACTATAATGCGATAAAGTAACTTTTTAAGAGCCGCCGAGTGGTTAGAGTACAAACAGTGCGGCTGTATTGTAAGCAGACGTGTCCAGGAGTCAGCATGAAGAGACTGCCATGAGGACAGGGACTCCTGATAGAGAGTAAGACCGTTCATTTCAGCGAGGAAAGAAAACAGAACCCCTCTCTCTATTTTTTAATATCGTATTTCAGCTTTCTATGTTGCTCATGCTTTATATTGACAGAGTCTCTTATGGTGTTTTTATGGACACCATGAAGAAAAGTGAAGACATTTGGCTCGGATGCTGGTAGTTAAGTGAATTGAAGCTAGTTGAGCCACCATAGTCAACGTGGGTCACCGAAGGGACCAATGCCAGTCCACAGAGGGCTTTGGTGATGTGCTCCGGGGCCCCATCCTCAGCCGGGTGCCAACGAACTTTCCAAGTTCCAGTCCGCCTGCAGACATAGCCAGCTTAGTCACTGAACTCTGCGAAGGTAGAGCATTAAGTGCAGATCATAATAGCTCTCTGTCCTGTGTTTCTCGTCAGGATCTCCAGATGAAAGACTTTGAGAAACACGGATAAATGAAAGGTGTGTTTGGAGGAAATAAAGGCACTCATAACAGCTACATTTACTGTACTAAACATGTACTACTATGCCAAAACATTATGTGCATTATAAAACACACCAGCATGGTGAGCGCTGTGCAAGCATGCTCCTTTAGTCTTCACGGAGGCCTGTGAGGTAGATGTTCTCGTTATTCCTACTGGACAGTGGGACACGTTGAGGTTTAGGGAGGTCACGCAACCTGAGATGGAGCGGGGATTTAAGACGGAGCTGTCCGGCCACCCAAGGCTGGGTGAAGGCCTGGGCTTGTGTCCAGGATGGAGGGGAGGCGGCCTGCTCGAGGCGGGGCAGCAGCTGAGAGGAAGGTGGTTGCAGGTGGAACTGGGACTGGGAGGCAGGAGTCACAGGGTGGTGGCCTCTGTATGTGAGCCAGGACCTTCCGAGCCTCTGGGACACATGGTTTTGGAAGATTAAGGGGAGGAGGCACTTTCCCTGTCAGGAGAGGGATTCTGGTGCGAGATGACTTTTCCTGGCAACTTCCATGTTGAGTTCTGTGACCCTGTATGACGTGATGGAGCTGCAGTCCCTGCATGTCAATAATGAAACCCATGAAAAGAGACATGATCTGGCTTCAGGGCAGCCTCCCTGGAGGAGATGGCCTCCCTGTGGAAACCCAGCTCCTTTCCAGAGAGGCCAGGTCCATGGCCCTAGTGGAGGGAGGAACAGGTCTGAGCTGCTAGTGCCTGGGGTGTGCTTTCTGCGAGGAATAAAAGGTAACCGGCCACCTTTATACCCCCTCACGTGGAACTTGGCATTCACTGGTTATTCTGCTGAATTTTGAACGTTCAGCATTTGTCACTATGGCTGACTTTTCTCCCCATCACCATCTCCCTTTAGGAAATGCCAGACTAAACACATAGCCAGACAAACTGTGCCGTAACTGAGAGCACAGCTGATGATTTGAGGAGTCTAAGTGCCCTCCAGGTTAGAGAATGACCCTTGAACAGAATATTCAACACGTTAAATGTAATTAACATTGGCTCAGGGGTTAAGCTAGAATTGGGGGCACCTGAAGCAAAATAAATCCTCTCTCTCCTTTCTCTTCTCTCTCTCTCTCTCTCTCTCTCTCTCTCTCTCTCTCTCTCTCTCTCTCCCTCTCTCTCCCTCTCTCTCCCCTTCCCTTATTCCCTCCCCCCTGTTCCCTCTCTCTGTTTCTTTCTCTATGCCTCACCCTATCACAATACCCCTCTTTCTCTAGTATCCATAGGTTCACTGTAAAATGATGGCGAGAGAACACCAGTGATAAGTTAACCCCAAACAACACGATTAATTTATTTTCACAAAGCGGGAGAAGCAGTGCGGCATGGGAGAATTTGGGATTTGTCAGAACTGATTCTGGCCTCCGTCACTGATCCGCAGGCAACTCAGTTTTCTGAGTTTCAATCCCTCATTTTGTGAAACAGAAATAATACTAATACTCGTTAATGATCATAAAAACTCCAGGAGGGCTTTGAGTATTACATACCGTAGTGTCTGTCAACGTGTTTGCAAATTGCTCTACAAATGTATGTTATTACCACGATTTTATAAGACAGAGTTTCCCGCTGGCTTGGAGGTTCCCACAGAGGTGTGGATTAGGTGTAAATGCAGTGTTTTTTTTATGGGTCCTCACAGGATTGGGGTAATTAGATGAATAAATCTCTGCTAAGCCAGCGTGTGTAGCTGCCAAACCAGGTGGTCATGCCCTTAACTTGCAGCCAGTACGAAGAACTGCAGGCCACAGGATCGAAATGGGATTAACACCACTCCCCAACTGCCCAGCCATTGTGGTTCAGTGGTTGAGCATGGACGCATACACCAGGAGTTCGCTGGTTTGATTCCAGGTCAGGGCACATGCCAGGGTTATGGGCTTGATCCCCGGTAAGGGGGTGTGTAGAAGGCAGGCAATGGATGTTTCTCTCTCATCGATGTTTCTATCTCTCTCTTCCTCTCTCTTCCTCTCTGTAAAAAATCAATAAAATATATATTTAAAAAAATATTTGGGGGAGGGGGAGGCAAAAAGACTACTCCTCAGTTAAGGACTGTTCTTGAAAGTATGTCATCAGGCAGGTGCAGTTCCTGGATGGAGCCGCATTGCTATGTATGGTCAGATGTGTCTGGCTGTCTGGATGCAGTTACATACATTTTTCTGGAGAAAAATCAACGAAGTCTCAGAAATGTTCACCTTTAACACCAACTGGTCTTGAAAAATCTTAAGGGAATAATCACCTTCAAGAAGAACACCAAGTATTCACTGTCATGTTTAAACTGGCAAAAGAAGGAAAGGGAAGAACCAAAGTACTGAGCAGAAAGGATGGGTTAAATAAAGTAGCCCACAGCCCTAGGATGGCTTGCTCTGCAGTCTTTAAAGGTGATACAGATGTGTATTTTTCTCAGGTGAAAAAGAAAAAAAATCCCGATACTGTTAACAAAAGCAGGTGAGAAAACACCATGAATCCCATTTTGGGAACTGAATAGTTACGTTAGTACGTATTATGTACGCATTCTTAAAAGTCTGCAGGGGTGGGGGGCGCTAGAATAACAATAACACGTAACATTTCTGGAGCGCTCCCTGTGAGGCAGGGCTCGGCACCTGGGCTACCATGTAGTCCTCTCAGCACCTTCTGTGAGTGAGCGTTCATACTCCCCCCCTGGCGCGGTAACTCAGCGACTGAGAGGGGTAGGTAAGGTGTCCCAGGTCATGCAACTCTTAAGGGGCAGAACCTAGTCTGTGTGACTCGGAAGCCCAGGCTCATGAGCCTGTTCCCACACAATCTTCCGGTCATAATAGCGGTTACACTGGGACAGTGAGTTTGTGGGTGATTGTTATCATTTTTCTAAACAATGATTTTTAAACATAGTTTGTCTTATGATAAATCCCCTTACCCGTGTAGTTAAAGAAATAAGGGTGTTCCTGCCACACGGATAGGTTGTGGAAATCAACTCAGGGAAATCTATGATGCTCATGGAGATGAATGGGTACCAGAGGCTACTGGGATTTTGAAAAACTGAAAACCCCACACACAAAAGCTCATTGAATTGATTTGTCAGGAACAGGGGAATACATAGGCCAGACCATTTGTCACTGCTGACATGCACCATCTAGAAGCGTGACTATTGTTTCCGTTGCTGATGATAAAAGTGCTTTCAGACCCAGCAATTGTGATCCTCATAACAATCCTGTGAGGCAGGCAGAGAGGTATCTTATACCCATTTCATAGACGAGGAGAAATGAGGCTTAGAAAGGGTAAGTGATATGTCCCAGATCCCATAGCCTGAAGTAACAAAGGCTGATTAATAGATATTTTTTGTATTGAAAATTCATGGGACTGAGAAATGCCAAATTCAGACTAGTTATTACCCCTAGGACAGAGGTGGATGGGATCGAAGTGCATTGCATGAGGGCTTCTGCAATATATGATGTCTTATTTCTTTTAAAAATCTGGCCAAATTTAATGAAACCGAGAAGTAGACACAGGAGTCTTTGTACAGATAGTTCCTGTAATGTTCTTTTTGTGTGAAGTATTTCATAATAAAAATGTTAGCCCCCGGCACCATGGCTCAGTGGTTGAGGATCGACTTATGAACCAGGAGGTCATGGTTCCATTCCTGGTCAGGATACAAGCCTGGGATGTGGGCTCCATCCCCAGGGGGGACAGGCAGGAGGCAGCTGATCAGTGATTCTCATCATTGTTGTTTTTCTCCCTCTCTCTTCCTCTTCCTCCTCTCTTAAATCAATAACAAAAATGTATTTAAAAAAAATTAAAGTAAGAGATACATGCATAGAAGGAATGGCTGCATGAAAATACATCACAATGTTGGGGGTGCTGAGGGAGACTGAAAGTATATGCAATACCCTCCACTTCCACATTTTTGTCAATGAGGATTCCATTGCTTTTATAATAAAAAAAAAAATTTAAAATCTCTTCTATCAACTTATTTATTCATCATCTCGTAAAAATAGAATATTGAGTCAAGGACACGGGGAACATTCAACAGCCAGTTGTTGAATTCCATACTTGTTGAGGAAAAGGGATTGGCTGTGAACTAAAAGTGTTAATTCTGAAGCAAAATGGCAGACTCGGCCTCCGGACCCTAGATCCAGACCGCCTGGTTTGAAAGCTGGCCCCTCCTCTCCTGGAATAGGTTTCTTGCTCTCTCTGTGCCGCCCATTTCCTCGTCTGTAAACCGAGCCTCGTGATAATGAATCCCTCAGAGTAATTATAAGGATGATATGAGTGAGTGCCTAGAACTGGGCCTGGCACACAGCAAGCGCAGTATGTAAGCTTGTACCTAAATGAACGAAACCAAGGGGAGAGGGGCGTGTGAAGGGCTGGGCTAGGGATCGGGGGGAGTGCTGGACTTTTAGGGGATCCTCTCAATCCTTGCACTTCACAAGTTGGGACAGGTTTTGTGGCTTCCTTTCAGAGACTAAGAAGAAAGAGCCCTGGCCGGTGTGGCTCCGTGGTAGAGCGCCAGACTTCCCACTGAAGGGTCACGGGTTTGATTTCCAGGGAAGGGCATGTACCTGGGTTGCAGGTTCATTCCCCAGCCCCTGTCCACGGGGGCCCATGTGGGAGGCAACCCATCAATGTGTCTCTCTCACATCGCTGCTTCTCTCTCTCTCTCTCTCCTTCCCTCCCTTCCACTCTCTCTAAAAATCAATGGGAAAAATATCCTCAGGTGAGGATTTAAAAAAAAAAAGGAAGATATTTTATGGCAGGGAACTCGTGAAAGCTCTTGGCAGCAGTCTGCTGACAAGGGAGTGGCCAATGTCATTTCAACCCACATCATATAGTGTGCCCATCCTTAGCCTGACCGTCACAGCCAACACTGTTCCAGGAATTAACGGGGGGAGGTGTTCTCAAGCATGTCATGAGTCCAGTCTTTAAGGTCCAGCTGCCTGTGTGACCTGCCCAGTCCCCGTTAGCCCGGTGGCTTGGTCTGTCCCTTCTGTGTCTGGCTTGTTCCCTTCTGCTGTACCCTGAGACAGAAGCTCAGGTGGCTCTCTCTGGGTTAAATTCTGAGGTGCCTTGGCTCCCGGGGACACAAAGCTGCTGGGGTCTGGGGGCTCAGGGAGCCGACGGAGACCTCCTACCACCGGAAGCACCATCCGGGGACCTTGCAGAGTCAAGCCCGCCCGGCCATCTGCCCCGGCCAGAGGTTTGAAAGGACAGTTTCTACTCCCAGAGCGTTTTCTAAATCACTGCTGCCCTCCGTGACTACTTGCTGGCGTGTTCTCCTCCCAGTTGAGAGATCTGAGAAGAAAGCTAGCGTGTGTCTTCCGGATGGCGAGATGCCTGCCTGCTGGTGACGTCCACCGGTCTGTTCCGGAGACGTCACTGGACACTCCCGTGCAGCAAACCTGCCGCCACCCCAAACCGCGCCTGCACCCGAGCGTGGCCCAGCCTGGCCCGGTCTGCTGCCGAATGAGACCATGTGTCCTGTGGTGGAGCTCTTGGACACCATGTGACTTGCTTCTTTTGTAGACGGCAGCTTCCTGGCTGCCTCAAAACAACACCCCCAAAACCCACAAAAAGCCATCCTTTTGCATTCTGTGCTTCCAAAGACATCGGCTAAGGACGTGTGCTCTCATGATGGTGGGGATGTTATTTTCAGTCACAATGTAGCCCCCAACGTGCTTTGCCTTCTCCACGCCACACCAGGTGCTGGTCGCCCCGAGGTGGCCCAGCCTCTGCTGTGGGCGTCCCAGCTGCTGGGCACATGAAGGGCCAGCGGGTTTGTACCCAGAGGAAGGCTCGGAGCCAGGTGGCTGCCTCTAGGGGGACCTGGAGCAGCCTCAGCCCCGCAGGGGGCAGAGAGGCCTGGGAGGGAGGCTGGAGGCCTTTCTCAGGCAGACGGATCTCAAAGGCGTCCGTGCCGCTCAGGAGCTGTGAGTGTGGATGGATCACACGCACGCGGCAGCCTTCCTGTCGGCGAGACCGCGGGGCACTGCTGCCGACCTCCAGGCTCCGTGTCCGCTCCTCCGGGTCATCCCTGCCGTCACCAGCCGCCGGCTGCCACTCCCGGGCACGCTGTTCTCAGGGGATAAAGCCACTGGGTGCGTGCCACCTCGGCCCCTTGCGCGATGTTGCAGAAGCAGCCTTCCCAAGCCAGGCCTGCAGGAGGGGCCAGGCGTGGGGAGAAGGGGGTGGCCGGGGCTGGTCTGGCTGGGTAATCCCCACGTCCTGGCAGTGATGTGGGGTGCTGCCTTGGCCCCCAGGAGCCCGGTTCGGGGTGACTCACCTCTGGTTTCCAGGAAGGTTGTTACTTTGGGCCCCAGTGTTTTAGGGTGGTGCCTAGATCCCCTCCCATCAGCAGCCGAGGCACAGGCCCCTGTCAGGCATGTGGAGGGGTAGAGGGTCAGGCCACGTGTCCTGAAGACCCAGCGCTGGGTGTGCAGAGAAGGCTATTAGCTGTGGGAGAGTGCTGAGGCTGTAGAAGGAACACTTCACTCCCCCGGGGGCTGGTGACCCCCAGCAGCCACTCCAGGCTCCTGGCCTCTACGGCTTCCTCAGCCCCCGCTCTCCCTCCCTCTGCAGCCTCCTCAGCCCCTGCTCCCCCTGCCTCTGCCGCCTCCTCAGCCCCTGCTCTCCCTGCCTCTGCGGCCTCCTCAGCCCCTGCTCTCCCTGCCTCTGCG
>PVJN01024139.1:0-31487 GCA_004026805.1 Lasiurus borealis | reverse complement strand
TTTTGCTTTGAAATACGAGCAACAGGTGAGATAGGAGTCATCGCGCGGATCGGCCGGCTGCACGAGACCCACCCGTTTACCGAGACTCGAGCGTCTCATCGTTTCCCACGCCTCAAGGTTACGGAACGAATTAAACTCGTATCTCAAGGTACCACTGTAATTACGTTTTGAAAGTCACTCAATTCTGCACTCATTGTATAATGTTGTTCCTCGTCGATGCCTCCATGACGACGGCGGGCTTGATGTCTCCCACCACCCAGCAGCCTCTACCGCCCTCCATAGCCCCAGGCGTCCTGGTCGACCCGGGCTGCGTCGTAAAGGAGGGCAGGGAGCGCTGAAAAGCATTTGCCAAAGCCAGCACGCTCCGCGCCCAACGACGGTTTCTTACGCAGCTCTTGGTCTTCCAGGCGCGGGTGCCGTCCTGGGAACCGGAAACACCGCCGAGAGCCGACCCGACCCGCTGCGGCTCGGGGGGAATGTAGCGGGCCGAGGGCCCCGCGGACGATGAAAGAAGCAAGAGAAGCACCTGTGCGTGAAGGAAAAGGCCCCGACACGGTAGGGAGGGAGGGAGGCGGGATGCTCAGAGAAGGCGCTTCTGGAAGAAGGAGTTGTTTAAGCAGAGACGTGAAATGGTGCGAGCGCGCTCCGAGCATCCGGAGCGGCAGGTGGCGGTGCCCCGTGCGAATGCCAGCGACGGCCTGGAGACCAGAGGAGCAGGGCTCCGGGGAGCAAAGCTGGGAGGATGGGAGGCTGGGGGGTGGTGGTGGTGGTGGTGGTGATGGCGTGGGCTAGCCCAGTGGTCGGCAAACTCCTCGGTCCACAGAGCCAAATATCCACAGCACAACGATGGACATTACTTTGGAGAGCCAAATTTTTTAAACGTTAACTTCTTCTAACGCCACTTCTTCAAAATAGACTCGCCCAGGCCGTGGTGTTTTGTGGAAGAGCCACACTCAAGGGGCCGCAGTTTGCCGACCACAGGGCTAAGGTCGTGGTGGTGGCATGGGCTAGGGTCATGGTGATGGTGGCATGGGCTAGGGTCATGGTGTTTATGGTGGCATGGGCTAGAGTCGTGGTGGTGGTGGTGTGGCATGATCTATGGTCATGGTGATGGTGGCATGGGCTACGGTCATGGTGATGGTGTGGCGTGGGCTAGGGTCATGGTGGTGTTGATGGTGGCACGGATTAGGGTCATGGTGATGGTGATGGCGTGGGCTAGACCAGTGGTTGGCAAACTCATGAGTCCACAGAGCCAAATATCCACAGGACAACGATGGACATTTCCTCTGAGAGCCAAATTTTTTAATCGTAAACTTCTTCTAACGCCACTTCTTCGAAATAGACTCGCCCAGGCCGTGGTGTTTTGTGGAAGAGCCACACTCAAGGGGCCGCAATTTGCTGACCACAGGGCTAGGGTCATGGTGGTGGTGGCATGGGCTAGGGTCATGGTGTTGATGGTGGCATGAGCTAGGGTCACGGTGTTGATGGTGGCATGATCTACGGTCATGGTGGTGGTGGCATGATCTACGGTCATAGTGATGGTGGCATGGGCTATGGTCGTGGTGGTAGCATGGGCTAGGGTCACGGTGTTGATGGTGGCATGATCTACGGTCATGGTGGTGGTGGCATGATCTACGGTCATAGTGATGGTGGCATGGGCTAGGGTCACGGTGGTGATGGTGGCATGATCTACGGTCATGGTGGTGGTGGCATGGGCTACGGTCATGGTGATAATGGTGGGATGGGCTACGGTCATGGTGGTGGTGTGGCATGAGCTAGGATCACAGAGGTGGTGGCATGGGCTAGGGTCATGGTGGTGGTGGCATGGGCTACGGTCACGGTGATGGTGTGGACTAGACCAGTGGTCGGCAAACTCAGCAGAGCCAAATATCAACAGGACAACGATGGACATTTCTTTGGAGGACCACATTTTTTTAACTTAACTCTCTTCTAAAGCCACTTCTTCAAAATAGACTCACCCGGACCGTGGTATTCTGTGGAAGGGCCACACTCCCAGGGCCAAAGAGCCGCCTGTGGCTCAAGAGCCGCGGTTTGCCGACCACGGGGCTAGGGTCACGAGGGCGGCGTGGGTACATAGAGCAGCAGGACAGCGGTGAGAAGGAGCCAGACCTGAGTGTCCTTGGGAAGCGGAGCCCTGGGGAAGGCACAACACTCGCAGGCGCCCAGACCACCTCCCGCGAGTGGATACACAGGACGCGGGCGGCCCAGCTGGCTGGCCCCGCGGGTGAGGGTGAGCCGGGACAGGAGGTCACCAGGGGATTCCCGGTCAGAGCCCACACAGAGCCAGGGTTTGGGCTGGGCTCCCCGGCAGGGGGTGGGCAGGAGGCAGCCAACGGGTGGTTCTCGCACATCTTTGACGCTTCTTGCCCTCTCCCTTTTCCTTTCCCTCTCCCTCTCCCTCTCCCTCTCCCTGCCTCCCTGAAATCAATAAAAACGTGTTTCTAAAGCCCAATACATGGCATTTTATTAAACCTACCGCTATATAACTTTAAAGAAACAACAAAAATAAAAACCTTGCAAATGCGCTAAGCTGGGAGGAGCACCATCAGGACTGTCACCAAAGACACCGGGGCGGGATCATCCGTAGTATTATTGGCAGAGGGGGGCGTGGCCACCCCCAGAGGAAGACGTGAGGGCGGGCAGAGCGGCGGGCAGACCTGGGCATCAGCCAGGGACACCCCCACCACCCCACCACCCCGGTCCCCCCACCCCTGGAAGCGGTGGCACGAGAAGTGGGCAGAGGGAGGCGGGCAAGGGGTTTGAAGGTGGGAGACGCGGCTGAGGAGGCAGAAGGACGCGCTGGGGAGGAGACAGACGCCGGGCCGGGCCATGGAGCCGAGACGGGCCGGGCTGGGCGGGCGAGAGAAAGTTTGGGGCCGCTTGGCAAGGAGGGGCGCGCGCCCACAGTGCCCGGCAGCGGGGTGGGGGTGGGGGGCGCAAAGGCCCGGGCCGTCGCCCCATCCATCCGGCAGGTGCACCATCGGGAAGGGCGGGCGCGCGTCCGACGGGCGCGCAGGTGCCCGGGGCGCTCTCCAGGGTCCTGGCGGGCGTGCGCGCGCGCTCGGGGGCGGGGGGCCGGCGCGGCGGGGCGGGGCGGGGCGGAGCGGGGACGCCCAGCCCGGCGCGCCCTCGTCCCCCCCTCCCCTCGGCCCCGGGGCGGCCGGTGACGTCAGGGCAGGGCGCGCGCGGCGGGCGGAGCCGGGAGGCGGGCGCTGCGCGCGCGGCCGGCGGCGCACGGGCGCGAGGGGCGGAGCGGCGGCGGCGGCGCGCGGGCAGGAGGAGGAGGAGGAGGAGGAGGCGGGGGAGGAGGAGAGAGAGGCCCCCGGGACCGCGAGCGGCAGCTGGGGAGGGGGCCGCGGCACCGGAGCGGAGCGCAGCGCGAGCGGAGCGGCTGATCGGACCTCTCTCCCTCTCTCCCTCTCTCTCTCTCTCTCTCTCTCCGCGGAGCCCGGGAGAATGGAAGTCGGGTAGCGGCGGCGGCTGCGGCGCGGGGCCGGCCGGGCGCAGAGGCGCGCGCGTGCGGCAGGTGAGACGGCGCTGGCCGCGGTGCTGACGGCGGCGGGGTCGGGGCCCCGCGAACCGCACAGGTTGCCCCGTGCGAGCGCGCGGTCGCCCGGGTCCCCTCCGTGGCGAGGCGGGCTGGGCGCACAGAGCGGGGCGGCGAGGGCGCAGCGGGCGGGGGAGGAGACGGGGGGCGCCGCCGGGGTCATGGGGTCCGCACCGGGCTCGCCCGCGCGTCTGCATTGCAGGCTCCTTCCTCCCTGGACCCCCCCCCACCCTCGAGGGCGGCCCGCGGGCCCCCGGCTCCAGCCCCCGGGAAGGCGCGCCTCTCGCCGAGCAGGGCGCGGCGCGCTCGGGCCGGATCGGGGCCGGCGGCTCCTCCGGGCCGCGGAGCTGTCCGCACTGGGACGTGAGGACAGGCGTGGGGGGCGCCGGCTGGGCTGGGCTGGGCGGTGCTGGGCGGGCGGACGCGCCGTGGGGGGGTCTCTCGGAGCCGGCGGGTTCCCAGGCCCGGCCCGCCCGGCGCGGCGGCAGCGGTGCGTGAGGCCGGGCGCCCGGGCTGTGGCTGCGTGGGCCCCCGCGGCCCAGAGCACCGCTCCCTCCCTCCCTCCCTCCTCGCTCTCTCGCTCCCTCGCTCGCTCGCTCCTCGCTGGCCCCGCTGGGTCTGGCCAGACCGCAGGCAGCCGCTCCTGCTGTTTGGCCGGGAACCCGGAGGCCTTCCCCAGCGTCTGCTCTCTGCTCTCGGGAGGAGAGGGGGGAAAAAATTTGCATCGCCCGTGCCTTAAATGCTCCTTTAAATTGGGGAAATGTCAGTGACGTCATCATTAACCAAAACTTTCCTTCATTGGGCACAGCCGCTCGCGTGTCCCCTCCCCTCCTCCTCCTCCTCCTCCTCTTCCTCCTCCTCTTCCTCCTCTTCCTCCTCTTCTCTCTCCTCCCCTCCTTGGGTAGCGGTGGTTGCAGTCCTGGGAGAAGCCTGGGCATCACGTGGATCTGCCCTCTGCCCTCCGCCCTCCGCCCTCGGCCCTCCGCCCAGCACCTGGCAGGAGCGCACAGGGCTGTTCCTTAGGTTGTGGATGGGCCGGAGGGTGGATCGATGGGAGGGGAGCCGGAGAGGGACGTGCTAGGTCCCCCATGGGTCTGAGAGCGGCTTCGGCCACAGCACCAGGGCCCGGGGATAGTCACCCATGACCCTCGCCCCCGGCCTGAGACGGCGGCTAAACGGCAGCGGGTCGAGAGCCAGGGCAGGGGGTGGGGGATTGTAAAGATATTCTATGGGGTGGGGGCAGGTGGGGTGTCCAGGCAGAGGTGGACGGGATTGTCCAGATCTTCACAGGCCTCGTTCTCCGGCTTTAGGGAGATGGCCAGCTCTCCTGCCTGCTGGAAGTCACCCCGCCCGCCCCCCTCTCACCCCCCACTCCCACCCAGGATGATTCTGGGAACAGCCTGCCCCCCCAAAAGGGGGTGGCAGCTTTTCGGTGTTGGTTTTCCAGTTCGCACATGTACAGTGGCATCTCGAGATACGAGTGCCCTAACAGACGAGATTTCTGAGATATGAGCCGTGGAGCGAGCGATTTTTGCTTTGAAATACGAGCAACAGTTGAGATAGGAGTCATCACGCGGATCGGCCGGCTGCACACGGCCCACCAGTTTACCGCCACTCGAGCGTCTTATAGTTTCCCACGCCACAAGGTGACGGAACGAATTAAACTCAAGGTGCCACTGTGTTTCTTTCTGTGTTCGCCCTCAGCCACGGACATTTTTCTGTTGGTTTTTAGCGAGAGTAGAAGGGGATGGGGGGTGGGGGAGGGAGAGGGGGAGATTGGCTGCCTCCCCCACGCACCCGGACCAGGGCCAGGGATGGCGTCTGTAACCCTGACCGGAATCGAACCCCAGGGACCCTTCCGTCCGCAGGCCGACTCTCTCTGTCCACTGAGCCACACCGGCCGGGGCTTCTCTGGGGCTTTTGCGTCCTGACCACGGTCGCTGTGTGTCCCGCCGGCGTCCAAGGCCGACTCAACACCCAGGGCGGGCAGAGAGGGAGCAGGGGGCCACAGACTCCCCCTACAGCGCTGCCCACCCCCCGCCCCCGGTTCTGGGGGAGCCCTCTCCCCACTAAGTGTGAACAGCAGGCCCTCACGATGGTGCCTGTGGGTGTCCCATGAGTGCGGACGCTGTGAGAACGAATGGAAGCAGGTTCCCAGGGCAGTCTGAGTGCCCGTCACTCACCCCTGCCAGCTCCAAGGGACGAGGATATCGACAAGTTTGCACTGAATCACGAATGGCCGCTCCCCATGGGCCAAAATACACGTGCCTTGCTGAAACCGGTGTGGCTCCATGGATAGAGCGTCGGCCTGTGGACTGTAAGGTCCCAGGTTCGATTCCGGTCAAGGGCATGTACCTTGCTTGTGGGCACATCCCCAGTGGGGGGCGTGCAGGAGGCGGCTGATGGATGTCTCTCTCTCATCGATGTTTCTAGCTGTCCATCCCTCTCCCTTCCTCTCTGTAAGAAATCAATAAAATATATATATTTTTAAAAATATGCGTGCCTTACCTGGCTGGTGGGGCTCAGAGGTTGAGCGTCCACTTAGGAACCAGGAAGTCACGGTTCCGTCTCTGGTTTCAGGGTACAGGCCAGGGTTGCGGGCTCCATCCCCAGTGTGGGGGGCGTGCAGGAGGCAGCCAGCCGATGCATGACTCTCTCTCTCATCACAAATGTTTCTCTCTCTCTCCTTCTCCCTTCCTCTCTGAGATTAATAAAAAACATATGAAAATAATAATGAAGTAGGCACGTCTCACATCACCAGAGTAGCACGGTGGGTCTGTAAGGGGTGCAGTACCCCGTGGCACGCAAGTGTTAGAGTCTAGTCAGGGGCACACAGCTCTCGGCTCCGGGATGGGCGTGAAGGGGATGGGAACACTGTGGTGTCCCATCGGCCCCTGGCCCAACAGCACCCAAAGCGGCCAGAGAGCGAGCAAGGGGCCGCAGACTTCCCCTACAGCGCCCCATCCCCCCCACCCCCGGTTCTGAGGGAACCCTCTCCCCACTAAGTGTGAGGTGGCCCTGGGCAGAAGCCATTGCTTTTTTAAAAATATATATATATATTGCCGAAATGGGTGTGGCTCAACGGATAGAGCGTCGGCCCTGGGTTTAATTCCGGTCAAGGGCATGGACCTTGGTGGCGGGCACATCCCCAGTGGGGGGTGTGCAGGAGGCAGCTGACGGATGTTTCTCTCTCATCAATGTTTCTGGCTCTCTCTCCCTCTCCCTACCTCTCTTTAAAAAAATCAATAAAATATATGTATATATGTATACACACACACACACAACACACACACACACACACACACACACACACACACACACAGTGGTACCTCGAGATATGAGTGCCCTAACATGAGATTTTTGAGATACGAGCCGTCCAGAGAGTGATTTTTGCTTTGAAATACGAGCAACAGTTGAGATAGGAGTAATCGTGCGGATCGGCCGGCTGCACACGACCCACCAGTTTACCGCGACTCGAGCGTCTCATAGTTTCCCACGCCTCAAGGTTATGGAATGAATTAAACTCGTATCTCGAGGTGCCACTGAATATATATATTTTTATGGCACGTGCCCTTGACCAGAATCGAACCCGGGACTCTTCAGACTACAGGCCAACACTCTATCCACTGAGCCACACAAATTGGGGTGAAGCCATTGTTTCATGGGGTCAAGCCAGGTCTGGGTCTCAACTGGATTCCGTGTGGCAGGTGTCCCCTGAGGGAGGGACTGCTGGGCCCTCCGTCCTGGCGGGGGCGGCACCATAGTTGGGGGGACGCTGAAACCTGTGTTTGTGGAGGAGGGGGAGGCGCCACCCTCGGAGGCCAGCAGGTGCCCAGTGTCTGCCAGGGCCAGGCTGGGTGACTTTGCCCTGTTGAGTGTTTTGTTCTTGTTTTTTAATATATTTTATCGATCGATTTTTTACAGAGAGGAAGGGAGAGGGAGAGAGAGTGAGATACACCGATGAGAGAGAGACATCGATCAGCTGCCTCCTGCATGCCCCCCACTGGGGATGTGCCTGCCACCAAGGTCCATGCACCCGACCGGAATCAAACCCGGGACCCTTCAGTCCACAGGCCGACGCTCTATCCACCGAGCCACACCCGTTTTGGCAAGTGTTTGTTTTTTTAATCCTCACCCGAGGATACTGTCCCGTCAATTTTCAGGAAGAGAGAGGGAGAAAGACAGAAACACATCAATGGGTTGCCTCCTGCACAGGCCCCTGCCGGCCAGGGCCGGGACTGGGGAGGAGCCTGCAGCCCAGGGACGAACGTGCCCTTGACCGGAATTAAACCCGGGACCCTTTGGTCCACCGGCTGTCGGTCTGTGGACTGAGCCGCCCGGCCAGGGCCACCCGGGTGCCGAGAGGCGCTGTGCAGTGTGGGATCCTACGTGGAGGGCGAGTGTGGCTGCCCGTGCAGCGTTCTCTGTGGAGGCAGTGGGCTGCTGAGGCTCTGGGCTGTGACCCTCCAAGAAAGGGCGTCTGGGTGCAGGTTCGGTCCCCTGCCCTGTCCCGGCACGTGTGGGGGGCAGATAGAGCGTCTCTCACATCGATTGCCCTCTCTGTCTCTCTGTCTCTCTCTCTCGCCCCTCCCTCCCTTCCACTCTCTCTTAAAAGCATCTGGTCCTAACCGGTAGGCTCAGTGGGTAGAGCGTCAGTCTGCGGATTGAAGGGTCCCAGATTCAATTCCGGTAAAGGGCAGGTACCTGAGTTGCAGGCACATCAGGAGGCAGCTGATCGATGTCTCTGTGTCATCAATGTTTCTGACTCTCTATCCCTCTCCTTCCTCTCTGTAGAAAATCAATAAAATATATTTTTTAAAAAATTAGGCTGAAACTGGTTTGACTCAGTGGATAGAGTATCAGCCTGCAGACTGAAGGGTCCCCGGTTCAATTATGGTCAAGGGCACATATCTGGGTGGCAGGCACATACCCGGTAGGAGGTGTGCAGGAGGCGGCTGATCGATGTTTCTCTCTCATTGATGTTTCTGGCTCTCTATCCCTCTCCCTTCCTCTCTGTAGAAAATCAATTATATATATATTAAATATTAGGCCGGAACCGGTGTGGCTCAGTGGATAGAGCGTCAGCCTGAGGACTGAGGGGTCCTGGGTTCGATTCTGGTCAAGGGCATGTACCTTGGTGGCGAGCACATCCCCAGTGCAGGGTGTGCAGGACGCGGCTGATCAATGTCTCTCTCTCATCAATGTTTCTAACTCTCTCTCCCTCTCCCTTCCTCTCTGTAGAACATCCATAAAATATATTTTAAAAAAAAAAAAAAAAACTTAGAAAAGCCAGTCTGTGCGCAGCCTGGCCGCAGACCGCGTTGATTCTCACCTGTAGCTGGTGGAGGTGCTCAGCACCATGTTCCCCACTGCGCCCCTCCCCCACCCTCCCGCTCCCCGGTGCCACGTGTGGAAATAAACACAGAGGCAGGCCTTCCAGCTGCAGTTCTGGCCGCCCGCCCCCACCCCCCTCGTGTCCGGAAACCCTGCGGAAAAGCAGTCCCTGCAAACCCGCTTCCGTTCCTGAGGAGCCAGCCCTGCCTCGGCCTCGGCTCTTCCTTTCCTTCCCTGCGGGTCTTGGGGTCCCGGATTTCCTGCCTCAGGCCCCGGGAATAAAGGCTGAGTCAGCTCCCGCGCGCGGCCAGCAGGGGGCGCGCTCCACGCGGGGGGTGGGGGACCCCCTACCTGAGCCACCTTGGGAGGGATCGCCACGGGGGGGACGGGGGGGGGAGGTCGAGGGTCGAGGGGGAGTGTGCGCGCTGGTTGGCTCATGGGTGTGTGTGCACACTGCGCCCGGGGGTTGGGGGTGGAGGGATGGAGGCCGGCAGAAGGTGGGGCGCCTCCTTGACGGAATAGCCAGCTGTGGTGGCTTCCTGGAGGGGGGGTGTCTTCTTGTGGGGCACAGGGAGAGGCTTCCGTCACTGGCTCCGCCTCACGTCCTGAGACAGTGGCGGCTGGTTCTTGGCCGGAGAGCCAGTGCCTTCCCAGACCCCCGGCTGTTGAGGAAGAGAAGGAGCGCGTTGGCCTGGCGAGGCGAGGGCTCGAGGGTGCCAGGCCCCGTGCTGTCTGGTCTGGGTTTGTGACTCCTCTTGACTGAAGACCCCTGGGACTCAGGGTCACCTCCCGGGTGCATCTGCCAGGATCGCTGGCCACCCTCGGGGTGTCTCCGATGGAGACCGGCAAGTGTTCCATCGCCGGGCGTTTCTTTCTTTTTTTTTTTTTAATATATTTTATTGATTGTTTACAGAGAGGAAGGGAGAGGGAGAGAGAGTTAGAAACATCAATGAGAGAGAGACATCGATCAGCCGCCTCCTGCACGCCCCCTACTGGGGATGTGCCTACAACCAAGGTCCATGCCCTTGACGGGAATCGAACCTGGGACCTTTCGGTCTGCAGGCTGACGCTCTATCCACTGAGCCACAACGGTTTCAGCTCCGGGCGTTTCTTTTGCCGTAAAAATAAAACAAAAAAAAAACCCACAGAAAACAGGCCCAGCCGGCGTGGCTCAGGGGCTGAGTGTCGCCCCCTGAACCAGGAGGTCACGGTTTGATTCCTGCCCAGCTTGTGGGCTCCATCCCTAGAGGGAGGTGAGCCGGAGGCGACCGCTCCCTGGTTCTCTGTCATCTCTCTCTCTCTCTCTCTCTCCCTCTCCCTTCCTCTCTGAAACCCATAGAAACGGACTTTCCAGAAAGAAAAAGGAAGTGGGAACCGGGAGGAAAGAGGCAGCCGTGCTTTGCCCAGCGGTGCGTCTCCGACGTGAGGCGAGGGCCGGGTTCCTCGCCAGCGGGTTCCCGCCGGGGCCTCTCCTTGCGGGCACGGGGCCCGGGGAGGGAGGTCTCGCCCCGTCGGGTGGTGCTTCCCGCGGTGGGTGAGCACCGCCGGGCCTGGGGGACGCACTGAAAACCGGACCCTCTCTCTCCCTCCCCACGGGGCCCACACGGGAAAGGGGAGCCACCGCACGCTGGAGGGCGGCGGTTTCTGTGGAGGGGTAGCCCCCTGCCACGCTGGACCCGGCTTTTCCTTCCTGCTCCCTCCCACGGGCACGGGAACCCGCGTCGGTTTGGGCTCCGTGGAGAGCGCGTTGGCTGGTGGACTGAAGGGTCCCGGGTTTGATTCTGGTCAGGGGAACATATCAGTCGCAGGCTTGATCCCTGGCCCTGGTTGAGGCACGGGCTGGAGGTAGCCCATCGATGATTCTCTCTCTCTCTCTCCCTCCCTCTCTCACTCTCCTTCCCTTCCACTCTCTCTAAAAATCAATGGGAAGCCGAAACCGGTTTGGCTCAGTGGATAGAGCGTCGGCCTGCGGACTGATGGGTCCCAGGTTCGATTCCGGTCAAGAGCATGTACCTGGGTTACGGGCAGATCCCCAGTGGGGGGTGTGCAGGAGCAGCTGATCGATGTCTCTCTCTCATCGGTGTTTCTAACTCTCTGTAAAACATCAATAAAATACAGTGGTACCTCAAGGTACGAGTTCATTTCGTTCCGTCACCCCGAGGCGTGGGAAACTGTGAGACGCTCGAGTCACGGTAAACGGGTGGGTCGTGGGCAGCCGGCCGATCCGCGCGATGACTCCTATCTCAACTGTTACTCGTATTTCAAAGCAAAAATCGCTCGCTCGACGGCTCGCATCTCAAAAATCTCGTAGGTTAGGGCACTCGTATCTCGAGGTACCACTGTATATAAAAATAAAAGTCAATGGGAAGGTATCCTCAGGTGAGGATTAGCAAAAAAAGAAAGGAAGGGAGGAAAGAAGGAAGGAAGGGGAAAAGCGAACTATTGGTTTCCGGCGGACAGCGGGAACGATGTGTTTGGAGCTGTGAGCTGAGCCAGGCTGGGCACGGGGCACATTCCATTGGCTGCAGGGAGAAGCGCCCCAGGATTTTAAAAGCAAACCAGCCGGCGGCTCTTGGTGTTGATTTCGGAGAGGAAGGGAGAGGGGGGGAGAGAGAGAAACATGGGTGATGAGAGAGGATCACTGATTGGCGGGGACCCTGACGTCCCTTCTCCCCCAGCTGACTCGCCTTCCCCAGGGCACAGCCTGGCAGGCGGTGGGCTCACAAATTCGCGGTCCCAGAGGGCGCTTGAGGCCTCGGGGCTCCTGGGAGGGGCCGGTCCAGGCGGGACCCCACCGCTCAGCCGGTGGGGCTGCGTTTCAACAGCTTCAGGACTCGGTGCTGTTTGCGTTTAAATTCAGCTCCTGAGGGGCCTGGAGGGCCGGGAGCCGGGACAAGGGCGGGCGTAGATGAGCATCTGTGCGTGGCCCCGCCGTCTCCATGGCGACAGGGAGGGAGCGCCCAGCCTGGAGAAGGCTCCTCCCCGTGGGCCGGGTCCCCTCGGTCTCGGGTTCACACGTGGAAGGAAGACCCGCAGCCGCCCAGGCTGTGACTCTCCCGTTCCACCCCCCGGGGTCCGAGCAACGGAGCCTCGTACTTCTCCCCGAGGCCCGGCCAGTCATTGCTGAGGAGGAAAAAAAAAGAGAAAAAAAAAAGAGAAAAATGCGATGCCCCCTCGCCATGTGTGTGTGCGTGGCCCCGGCCCAGGGAGGGCAGACACCTTAGCACAGCGGTTCTCAAACTTTTTTAATGCTGTGACCCTTTGACAGCTCCTCATGTGGTGGTGACCCCCAATCTTAAAATTATTTCTGTTGCTACTTCATTACTGTAATTTTGCTGCTGTTAATGAGTCATCATGTAAATATCTGTGTTTTCTGATGGTCTTAGGCTCTACAGCAGCGGTTCTCAACGTGTGGGTCGTGACCCACAGGTGGAAAACTGCTAGCAAGGTCCTAAGGCTTAGCACGTCCTAATGATGAGAAATGAGCTGCATTCAGCCGAAACCGGTGTGGCTCCGTGGATAGAGCGTCGGCCTGAGGACTGAAGGGTCCCAGGTTTGATTCTGGTCAAGAGCATGTAACTTGGTGGCGGGCACATCCCCAGTAGGGAGTGTGCAGGAGGCGGCTGATGGATGTCTCTCTCGCATCAATGTTTCTAACTCTCTGTCCCTCTTCCTTTCTCTCTGTAAAGCATCAATAAAATACAGTGGTTCCTCAAGATACCAGTTTAATTCGTTCCGTCACCTTGAGGTGTGGGAAACTATGAGACACTTGCGTCATGGTAAACGGGTGGGCCGTGTGCAGCCGGCCGATCCGCGCGATGATTCCTATCTCAACTGTTGCTCGTATTTCAAAGCAAAAATCACTCGCTCGACGGCTCCTCTCTCAAAAATCTCGTATGTTAGGGCACTCGTATCTCGAGGTACCGCTGTATATAAAAAATAAAAATAAAAGTCAATGGGAAGGTATCCTCAGGTGAGGATTAGCAAAAAAAAGGAAGGAAGGAAGGAAGGAAGGAAGGAAGGAAGGAAGGAAGGAAGGAAGGAAGGGTAAAAGCAAACTGTTGGTTTCCGGCGGACAGCGGACAGCGGGAACGATGTGTTTGGAGCTTTGAGCTGAGCCAGGCTGGGCACGGGGGGCACATTCCATTGGCTGCAGGGAGAAGCGCCCCAGGATTTTAAAAGCAAATCAGCCGGCGGCTCTTGGTGTTGATTTTGGAGAGGAAGGGAGAGGGGGAGGGAGAGAGAGAGAAACATCGGTGATAAGGGAGGGTCACCGATTGGTGGGAACCCTGATGTCGCTTCTCCCCCAGCTGACTTGCCTTCCCCGAGGTACAGTCTGCCAGGCGGTGGGCTCACAAATCCGCCATCCCAGAGGGCGCTTGAGGCCGAGGGGCTCCTGGGAGGGGCCGGTCCCGGCGGGACCCCACTGCTAAGCCGATGGGGCTGCGTTGCGACAGCCTCAGGACCCGGCGGTGTTTGCGTTTAAATTCAGCTCCCGCGCTCGCCTGAGGGGCCTGGAGGGCCGGGAGCGGGGACACGGGCGTGGATGAGCATCTGTGCGTGGCCCCGCCGTCTCCATGGCGACAGGGAGGGAGCGCCCAGCCTGGAGAAGGCCCCTCCCCGTGGGCCGGGTCCCCTCGGTCTCGGGTTCACACGTGGAAGGAAGACCCGCAGCCGCCGGGCTGTGACTCTCCCGTTCCACCCCCCGGGGTCCGAGCACCGGAGCCTCGTACTTCTCCCCCAGACCCGGCCAGTCATTGCTGAGGAGGAAAAAAAAAGAGAAATAAAAAAGAGAAAAATGCGATGCCTCCTCACCATGTGTGTGTGCCTGGCCCTGGCCCAGGGAGGGCGGACACCTTAGCACAGCGGTTCTCCACCTTTTTTTCATGCTGTGACCCTTTGACAGCTCCTCATGTGGTGGTGACCCCCAATCTTAACATTATTTTCGTTGCTACTTCATCACTGTAACGTTGCTAGTGTTATGAATCACAAGGTAAATATCTGTGTTTTCTGATGGTCTTAGGCTCTATAGCAGCGATTCTCAACGTGTGGGTCGAGACCCCCAGGTTGAAAACTGCTAGCAAGGTCCTAAGGCTTAGCACGTTCTGACGAGGAGAAATGAGCTGCATTCAGCCGAAACTGGTGTGGCTCAGTGGATAGAGCGTCGGCCTGCAGACTGAAGGGTCCTGGGTTCGATTCTGGTCAAGGGCATGTACCTTGGTGGCGGGCACATCCCCAGTGGGGGGCGTGCAGGAGGCGGCTGATGGATGTCTCTCTCTCATCGATGTTTCTCACGCTCTGTCCCTCTCCCTTCCTCTCTGTGAAACATCCATAAAATATATTTTAAAAAGGGAAGAAAGGAAGGAAGAAATGAGCTGGGTGGAGAGAGCATGCCTCCACCGGGCCCTCGTCCCCCACCCTCCCCAGGAGCTGTCCCTGCTGCCTCTGGGTGGCGCCTCCACCTGAGTTCCCTGCAGGCCCTGAGCCGAGCCGTCCCGTCCCTCAGGAGCTAAAACCAGAAATGGAGCTATGCGTCCGGAATCGCTGCGCTCCCCGGGAGTCTGACGGGGAGTGGGGGGGCGGGGAGGGACGTGGAGAACACCTGAGGATTTTCTAGCCTTAGCCCCCCAACATCGCCCTCCGGCGTGGGGAACAAACACAACCCAGATCCCACGGCGGCGACTCACGGGAACCGCTCCCTGCAGCGCCGAGGTCGCTCTAAGACAGCGGTTCTCAACCTTCCTAAGGCCGCGACCCTGGCATACAGCTCCTCCTGTGGTGGTGACCCCCAACCATGAAATGTTGCTCCTGTGATGCATCGTGATGTAAATATCTGCGTTTTCCCATGGTCTTAGGCGACCCCTGTGAAAGGGTCATTCTACTCCCAAAGGGGTCTCGACCCACAGGTTGAGAACTGCTGCTCTAAGAAGTGAGCACTTATCCCGGCTGGTGTGGCTCAGCGAGCGGTTAAGCGTCCCCTTGCCACCCCTACCTCCCCCCGCCATGAACCAGGTTCAGATTCCCGGTCGGGGCACATGCCCCAGGGATAAGCTCCATCCCCAGCGAAGGGCGTGCAGGAGGCAGCCAGTCCAGGATTCTCCCTCCTCGTGGATGTTTCTCTCTCTCTCCCTCTCCCTTCCTCTCTGAGATCCATTGGAAAGTGAAAAAGCAGCCAAGTCCGGTTTGGCTCAGTGGATAGAGCGTCGGCCTGCGGACTGAAGGGTCCCGGGTTCGATTCCGATCAGGGGCGTGTACCTTGCTTGCGGGCACATCTCCAGTGGGGGGCGTGCAGGAGGCGGCTGATCGATGTGTCTCTCTCATCGATGTTTCTGACTTACTTTTTACTTTATTTTTTTTTCTCTTTTTTTAAAAAATTTTTTAAATTAAATCTTTATTATTCAGATTATTACATTTGTTTCTCTTTTCTCCCCTCCATAGCACCCCTCCACCCAGCTCCCACCTTTCCCTTCTCCCATTGATCTCATCCATAGGTGTATGATCTCTGTCCAGTCTCTCCCTGCACATCCTCACCTCTTTCCCTCTGAGAATTATCAGTCCACTCCCTTTCTGTGCTCCCGACTCTAGTATATTCACCAATTTATTCTGTTGATCAAATTTTTAATTCACTTAATTTTTAGATTCACTTGTTGTTAGATATGTATTTGTTGTTCATAATTTTTTGGCTTTTACCTTTTTCTTCTTCCTCTTCTAAAAGAGTATACCTTTCAGCATTTCATATAATACTGGTTTGGAGTTGATGAACTCCTTTAGCTTTTTCTTATCTGTGAAGGTCTTTATCTGCCCTTCAATTCTGAATGACAGTTTTGCTGGATAGATTATTCTTGGTTGTAGGTTCTTGCTATTCATCACGTTGAATATTTCTTGCCACTCCCGTCTGGCCTGCATCATTTCTGTTGAGAAATCAGCTGACAGTCGTATGGGTGCTCTCTTGTAGGTAATGAACTGTTTTTCTCTTGCTGCTTTTAATATTCTCTCTTTGTCTTTTGCTCTTGGCATTTTAATCATGATGTGTCTTGGTGTGGTCCTCTTTGGATTCCTTTTATATGGGATTCTTTGTGCTTCCTGGACTTGTAAGTCTATTTCTTTCACCAGATGTGGGAAATTTTCAGTAATTATTTCTTTAAATAGGTTTTCAGTATCTTACTCTCTCTCTTCTGGCACCCCCATAATTCTGATGTTGGTACGCTTGAAGCTGTCCCAGAGGCTCCTTACATTATCTTCACATTTTTGGATTCTTTTCTCTTCTTGCTTTTCCAGTTGAGTGTTTTTTGCTTCTTTATATTTCAAATTTTTGACTTGATTCTTGCCTTTCTCTAGTCTGCTGTTAGGACTCTGCATAATATTTTTTATTTCAGTTAGTGTCTCTAGTTGGTCCTTTTTCATCTCCTCTTGGCTCTCGATAATTTTATCCAACTTTTCTAGCATATTCTTGAAGAACCTTATAAGCATGGTTTTGAACTCTACATCCAGTCATTTTATTTCCTCCATTTCTTTTGTTTGTGATCCCTTCCCTTGTCTCGGCATTTTCACTATGCTGGGGAATATTCTGTGTTGGATTCAGCCTTATGATACCAGACTTGCAAAACCAAAGGAGGCTCTGTTGAGCTTGGATGGGTGGAGTCTCAGGGCTTAAGGGACTGCCTTGCCCTCCAGTCGGCCCCGCCCTCCACAGCCCCTGTGTCTCACGTGACTGGGTAATCGCTGGAGCGGTCCTTGTGCGTGCGTGCGCACCCACAGTGCCTCCAGACCGCTGCCTTTCCAGCTCCCCTGCGCCCCAGGACCACACGAGTCTAGGTCTCCAGGGTTTTGCCCGAAACAGGGGCCCAGTGGACTCAGAAGTGGCGCAGTTGGGGGGGGTCTGTCTCCCGCCCACTCTTGAAAGCCAGCGGCACAATCAGCAATCTGTCCTCCGAGCAGCGCCAGCCCTCTGATCTTTTGCAACCCCCCTAAATTTCTGTGCACATCTTCCTTTTCACAGTTCAAACTCCCCCCGTATGAGTTTTGGCTGGATCTGGGGTTTAGTGTCGTAGAACAAGGGGTTCAGTGCCTTTGGGGATCTCGGTTTCCCTCCCGCCAGAGAAAGCCAGCCAGGCACTCCGGCACCCGCTCTCTCAGCGCGCGTCTCCGTACCTCAACTTTTTGCAGCTCCTCTGGGTCTCTGTGAGCCCCTCTCTTTCCTTCTAGCTGTAGAACTTACACTCGGCCAGCTTTCCTATGGTTCTGGATGGTGTCCGTTCTGTCTTTTAGTTGCAGTTTCGAAATTGTTGTGCGAGGCAGCAGTGTAGGTGTTTACTTATGCCGCCATCTTGGATTCTCCCGATGTTTCTGACTTTCTATCCTTCTCACTTCCTCTCTGTAAAAAAATCAATAAAATATATTTTAAAAAGAAAAGAGAAAAAGCAATAATGGTTTCCCCTTTTATGTGACACGTGTACGTCGCGGCTGTCAGGCAATACGAGCTACCTCTACCCGATAGGACAAATGGCGGCACGCTAGGTTTTGTCGTTTTTGTTCATCCTCACCCCGAGAATCTCTTTTCCATTGATTTTTTTTTTTTTTAGAGAAAGTGGAAGAGAAAGGGAGAGGGAGCAAGAAACATCCATGTGAGAGACACACTGTCCGTTGGTTGCCTCGTGCCTACGCCCCCACCTGGGCCGGGACAGTGAGCGATCCTGCCACCCTGGTGGTACGTGTCCTTGACGGGGAATCAAACCCGTGACCTCAGGGTGTCCAGGCCGCCGCTCCAACCCCCGAGAACCCTCAGCCAGGGCTGCGCACGCGATTTCCCAGACTCCTCTCTCTGCCTCGCTGTTCTGAGTCGGGGTTTACGGAAGGGCCACTCTGATGGACGCTGGCCCTGGCACACACGCAGAGGTGCCGTACGCCTGTGTTTGTCACCTCGGTTCGTGGCAGGTGGAATCCCTCCTTCTCTCTCTCTCTCTCTCTCTCTCTCTCTCTCTCTCTCTCTCTCTCTCTATCTCTCTCCCCTTTTTCCTTGTTTCAAAGAAAGTGTGGAGGAGTAAGCCATTCCCTAGAAGCAGCTGTGTGTCGGGCGGGTGTGTGGGTGCCGGGGGTTTTTGCTGAAAATCCTGGGGGACCCCGCGTGCTTTGAGAAGGAGATGAGGGTCAGTGCTTCCCCCTCGGAGCGGGGCATGGTCCACTGTTTGTAACCCTGGGGGCCCTTGTCCAAGAAGAGTGGTTGTGTCTGGTGGGCGTGGCCCAGGGCTTGAGCGTTGATCTATGAACCAGGAAGTCACGGTTTGATTCACGGTGAGCTGGGGCACAGGCCCGGCTGGCGGGCTCAATCCCCAGGAGGGGGCGTGCAGGAGGCGGCCGGTCCCTGATTCTCTCTCGTCGTGGATGTTTCTGTCTCTCGCTCTCCCGCTCCCTGCCTCTCGGAAATCAATTAATTTTTTTTTAAAGGAGTTGTTTTGCTCGGAACCCTTCCCCACAAAGGCCCTCTGTGCGATGAGGCGGGCTATTGTGTGAGAGGTTTGGCAAGGCCCCGGTCCCAGGCCCTTCCCTGCACAGCAGCCGGGGCCAAGGAGGCACATGAGGGCCACACTGGACCTCTGGCCCCGTCCCCTCGGCCGCTGAGGCCTGGCCCTGCCCCTCCTGAGTCCCCGCAGCCGGGGACAGACCCCCTTCCTCCCCCTTCCCCCCGCCGCCGTGCCTGTGTCTCAGGAACCTGGGTGGCCTTCTGGACACCCATCAATAAAGCCTTCGGGAGCACTTCCTGCTCTCGTCACTGGGGACTGTTAAAGGGCGGCCATCCTTTCTCAGCAGCAGGAGGAGCCACAGCCCGGCCGGCACGGCTCGGGGGTCGAGCGTCGGCCTAGGAACCAGGAGGTTGCGGTTCAGTTCCCGGTCGGGGCACAGGCCTGGGTGGTGGGCTCCATCCCCAGTGGGGACGTGCAGGAGGCAGCCGATCACGACTCTCTCCTCATGTCTCTCTCTCTATCTATCTCCCCTCCCTCCCATCCACTCTCTCTCTGAAAAGCAATGGGAAAAAGACCCCCTGGTAAGGAAAAACAAAACCAAAAGAGAGAGAGAGAGAGAGAGAGAGTGAGAGAGAGTCAAAACTGGTGTGGCTCAGTGGATAGAGCATCGGTCTGCAGACCGAAAGGTCCCAGGTTTAATTCCAGTCAGGGGCATGTACCTTGGTTGCAGGCACATCTCCAGTGGGGGGTGTGCAGGAGGCGGCTGATCGATGTCTCTCTCTCATTGAGGTTTCTAACTCTCTATCCCTCTCCCTTCCTCTATCAATAAAATATATTTTAGAGAGAGAGAGAGAGAGAGAGAGAGACTCTACTCATCAAGACTCATTTGTATGTTGTCTTTTTGAAAGAAATGCTTACAGGATTCTTGTCACATGACGGGGCGGTGGGGGGTGGTGGTGTGCTCTTGGCAGACAAGAGCTTCCAACAGCAAACCCCCCCCAGACCCTCCTCCGGGCCTGGTGCCCCTGGGCGGTCAGGAGGGCGACCCCGGAAGCCAGTCTGCCCGCTGCCAGGCCTGGGTCTCCTTCCTCTCGTTCATTCGTTAGCTCCCCTGGCCCAGTGAGGCCCGAGGCCACCCAGCAGGACAGACGTCGGTCAGGAGACCCCGGGCTGGCAATCCGAGGTTCCCTCTCCCCATCCCAGCCCTGCCCTCGGGGTCCCCGTTCGTTATAACGCCGGCCACGCCATCCATTGGGATCTTCGGGGCCAAATGGCAGCTGTCCACCATCTTTTTTTTTTTTTAAGATATTTTTTATTTTTTAATTATTTTTTACAGAGAGGAAGGGAGAGGGATAGAGAGTTAGAAACATTGATGAGAGAGAGAGACATCGATCAGCCGCCTCCTGCACCCTCCCCCCCCCACTGGGGATGTGCCCGCCACCAAGGTACATGCCCTTGACCAGTAATTGAACCTGGGACCTTTCAGTCCGCAGGCCGATGCTCTATCCAAGGAGCCAAACCAGATTCGGCCATCTTTTTTTTTTTTTTATGTATTTTTACTGATGTCAGAGAGGAAGGGAGAGGGAGAACAAGAGAAACATCTATGAGGAGAGAGAACCACGGATATCAGCTGCTTCTAGCACAGTGGTTCTCAACCTTCCTCAGGCCACGACCCTTTAAGACAGCTCCTCATGGGGTGGTGACCCCCAACCATGAAACTATTTCTGTTGCTACTTCATCTGTCATTTTGCTACTGTTATGAACTGTCATGTAAATATCTGATAGGCAGGATGTGTTTTCGTTGTTACAAATGGAACATAATGAAAGCATAGGGATTCATCACAAAAACAATATGTAATTATATATTGTGAAATATCTATTTCTCATGACAAATAAATGAAATGTTGTCTTGAATCGTGGTGCAGCATGAGTAACAGTCATCCTAGGACAACAGTAAACGACATGGCTACACTTTGCTGCACCGAGGAGCGGTGTGTGGGTTCCTAAGACCATGGGAAATAGGTGTTTCCCAATAGTCTTAGGCGACCTGTGAAAGGGTCGTTCCACCCCCAAAGGGGTCGTGACCCACAGGTTGAGAACCGCTGTTCTAGCATATCCTACTGGGGATCGAGGCCTGCCCCGACCAGAAATCGAACCCTGACCTCCCGGCTCCTAGGTGGACGCTCCCAGGCGGAGCCACACCGGGGCCGGCCGGGCTGTCCACCAGTCCATCCGTCCGTCCTTTGGTACGCGAGGCGTTTGGGCTCCGCTTCTGTGCCGCGCCGGCCCCAGCCTGAGAGATACTGTGAACTGGGAACGGCGGCTCCCGGCACCAAGTAGGTCAGGGTGCTGTCCCTGTTCCCACAGGACCGCAGGCCGGTCGCCGTGCATCCGGGGAGCCGCGGGTCTCGGGCGCAGTTGCAGACTGGTTGTGTAGCCTGCCTCAGTCCCAGGTCCTCGAGCCCTCTCTTCCTGTGCCCTCCTCCTTCTTCCCCCAGCCCCCTCCTGCCCCCCGCACCCGCCGCCCCCAGCACAACCACGGCTAAAACAGCCATCGGAGGGCTGGCTGCCCGCCCGCAGGGCCCACAGGAGACTGGCCCTCCCCGCTGGCTGGGGAAAGTCTGTCCCCTGCCCCCTTTGCTAGTAGGAAAAGCCACGTCCTGGGGAGCACAGTGGTTAGCGCGTCAACCTGTGGCCCCCGCAGGACCCCAGGTTCCATTCCTGGTCCAGGGCGTGTGCCTGGGTTGAGGTTCGATCCCTGGTCCAGTCGGGCCACATGCGGGAAGGGAACCTTGTGACCCATCTCTCACATGGATGTTTCTCTCTCTCTTTCTCTCTCTCTTCCTCTCCTTCCCTCCCTTACACTGTCTCAAAAAAAAAAAAAAGTTGCCGAAACCGGTTTGGCTCAGTGGATAGAGCATTGGCCTGTGGACAGAAAGGTTCCAGGTTCGATTCCAGTCAAGGACATGTAGGGGTTGTGCAGGAGGCAGCTGATCGATGTCTCTCTCATCGATGTTTCTGACTCTATCCCTCTCCCTTCCTCTCTGTAAAATATCAATAAAAATATCTTTTTAAAAAAGTCAATGGGAAGAATATATATATATGAATATCCAACTACTAAAAGTAATATGCAAATTGGCCATACCTCTGCTACACCACAAGCCACGCCCACCAGCCAATCAGAGCGAGTATGCAAATTAGCCCAACCAAAATGGCTACGGCCCACAGAGAGAGCAGGAGGGAGGCTTGGGTTACCCCTGGCCATGGAGGAAGCCAAGCTTTCCATAAACCCCAAGCAGCCCAGGCCTCTGCTTAAGGCCTCAAAGTTTCAATGGCTGTGGGAGCAGAAGGCTTGGCTACGCTCCAGGCTACAAAGTTTCAATTGCAGAAGATAATCAAATCCCAGAGACCAGGGCCTTCCCCTGGGTCGCCGGGGAGCGTGGCCATCCTGCAAACTACCACAGGCCCCTCGCTTAAGCCACCCTATGCCCCAAGGGAACACCCATCCTGGTCCAGGACACCCTTCAGGGCCAACCAGCTGACCCCCACCCATGCACCAGGCCTCTATCCTCTCTAATAAGAGAGTCATATGCAGATTGACCATCACTCCAACACACAAGATGACTGCCCTCATGTGGACACAAGATCCTGTCCCCATGTGGACACAAGATGGCCACCACAAGATGGCCTGCAGGGGAGGGCAGTTGGGAGGGACCAGGCCTGCAGGGGAGGGCAGTTAGAGGTGACCAGGCTGGCAGAGGAGGGAAGATGGGGGTGATGGGGCCTGCAGGGTGTTCAGCCCTGGGCAGGGTGATGCCCCTCCCAGGACTGGTCTGTGCCCTGAACCCCCGATGCCCACACCTTCTTTTTTTTTTTTAAATATATTCCTTTATTGATTTCAGAGAGGAAGGGAGAGGGATAAAGAGATAGAAACATCCATGCTGAGAAAGAATCATTGATCGGCTGCCTCCTACACGTCTCCCATTGGGGATCGAGCCGCAACCCAGGCAGGTGCCCTGGGCTTGGAACCGAACATGGGACCCTGCAAGTCTTCAGGCCGGCGCTCTAGCCACTGGGCCATACCTTCTCTATGCAGGCACCTCACCTCATTCCTCTCGCCGCAGGGCCTAATTATGCACAGAGGTTCTTGCTTCCCCACATTCACACCTATCCATGAAGGCCCTTTTATTTTTATTTTTATTTTTATTTTGTAATGTTTTTCTTGATGTCGGAGAGAAAGGGGGAGGGCAAAGAGGGTGATAGAAACATCAGAAGATGAGAGAGAACCACCGATCGGCCGCCTCCCGCACGCTCCCGACTGGGGATCGAGCCCGCAACGCCAGGAAGGGCACGCAAAAAAATGCATGTTTGATGTGAACACAGCTGGAGAGGGTAGACATCCGAGAATCAATGGCAAACGGGGGAAAGCGAATTCGGGGTTCGCAAGGCGCGAAGACAATGACCCCCGTGACAGCGGAGAAACTGCCGCTTTGCTTTTGGGGTGGTGACAGAGGGAGGGCCCCCCCCCAACGCATCCCTCCCCAGAACCCCACGTTCCTCGGGATCTCACAGACGCAGCAGGACGGGGACAGTGGCCGGCCTTCGTGTCGGCTGCTGGCACACGGCCGTGGTGGTGGTTTTGTGTCTGCCAGACACATCCCCACTTACAGCGTCTCTGACTCCCGGATCCGGCACGGCCCAGAAGCTGAGGGCCCGTGCCTTCAGCGGGCGGGCATCTGGCTCTTACCCAAGCCACGGCTCCAGCTGTTTGTGGCTGGGCTGCGATTCCCGGAGGGCGGGGGGAGAGGCAGCAGCCAGACCCACAGGCAGGAGTGAGAGCCGGGGCGTTTCCTTCTCGGTGAAACTGACTCCCGCAGACGGGAGAGCAGCGAAGTGGCTGGGGCCCGCTGGCCAGCGGCCGCACAGTTTGGCCAGCCGCCTGGAACGGAATCAGAGCGAAAGGGAGCAGAGGGGGAGGCTGGGTCCGCGGGCCCAGGCTGCCAAAGAGGGAGAGCGCAGGCCCGGCCGGGTGGCTCCGTGGTTGAGCACTGACCTAGGAACCAGGAGGTCATGGTTCGATTCCCGGGCAGGGCACAGGCCTGAGATGCAGGCTCCCCTCCCCAGTGGGAGGCGTGCTGGAGGCAGCTGGTCCATGATTCTGTCTCGTCTCTCTCTCTCTCTCTCTCTCTCTCTCTCTCTCTCTGCTCCCCCCCTTCCTCTCTGAAATCAATAAAAATATATTTAAAGAAACAAATGGAGAAAAATATCCTTGGGTAAGGATTAACAACAACAAAAAACACACACACATAAAAAGGAAAAAAATTTTTAAAAACCACACATTTTGAAAAAGGGTGCAGTATACGCACCTACACATAATATGAAATGATTGATACAAAGTCCTGGTGACTTTCTTATTTAAAAAAAAAGTATATACAGTGGTACCTCGAGATACGAGTGCCCTGACATACGAGATTTTTGAGATACGAGCCGTCGAGCGAGTGATTTTTTTGCTTTGAAATACGAGCAACAGTTGAGATAGGAGTCATCGCGCGAATCGGCCGGCTGCACACGACCCACCAGCTTACCGCGACTCGAGTGTCTCATAGTTTCCCCACACCTCAAGGTTACGGAATGAATTAAACTTGTATCTTAGGGTACCACTGTATATTAAATAAAAATATTAATTTAAAAAAATGCAAACTATATTGCAACCTGTGCACGTGCTCTGACTGGGAATGGAACCGTGACCTCCTGGTTCATAGGTTTGAGTTCCACCACTGAGCCATGCTGGCCAGATCTTGGCGCCCTCTTCACCTGGCTGGGAAGGGAAGATACGGGGCAGATGTGGGGGGGAGGGATGGGGATAACACCGGGCAGGGCCAGCCTCTGCCGCGCTTCACCCCCCCACACACAGGGACACTGAGCGACTCTGAGGGAACAGTGGGTGTCCCCACGCAGTCCCGTTTCGCCAAACCACCCAAAGTGCGGAGACAGAGGCCACGGACTGACCCCCTGCCTCGCGCCAGGCCTCGGACGGCCTCGCCGCTGTGAGCCTTTTCAAACTCGCGCGTTGAATCAGACGATTGAATGTCAACCTCCCCAGCCGGCACGGACGTGAATCAGCGGCGTTCAGAGCCTGGTCGAAGGCGGCTGGTTGAACCTCCGGTCTGTTCAAATGGAAAGCCCGGCCCCTGTGGCTCAGGGGCTGAGCGTCAACCCGGGAACCAGGAGGTCGGTTCCATTCCCGGTCAGGGCCCCCAGCCAGGTGGCGGGCTCCATCCCCAGTGTGGGGGGCGTGCAGGAGGCAGCTGGCCCACGTTTCTCATCATTGGTGTTTCTCTCTCTCTCTTCTCATCATTGGTGTTTCTCTCTCTCTCTCTCTCTCTCTCTCCCGTCGTCTCCCTTCTTGACATCAATTTTTAAGCATCTCTTTAAAAATTAAGAAAGATTAGCCACCTCTGTGGATTCTGGAGGCCACGTGGAGTATGAATGATACGAAGCTTATAAATGGCGGTCTGACTTCGGGAAATCCCGGGGTGGGAGTGGGGGAGGGAGAAGCCCTGCCCATAGATGAAGTCCTTGTCTTCACTCATGCCGGCGCCAGCGGTGGTTGAAAATGCTGTTGTTTGAAACGTGAGGGCCCGTGCCCGGCCTGGGTGGCTCAGTGGTGGAGCATTGACCATGGAGGAGGTCACTGATTCTATTTCCTGATTAGGGCACTCGATGCCCAGTAGGGGGCGTGCAGGAGGCAGCCGATCAGGGAATCTCTCTCATCGTTGGTGTTTCTCTCTCTCTCTCTTTCTCCCTCTTTCTCCCTCTCCCTTCCTCTCTCTCTTAATGGGCGTGGCTCAGTGGTTGGGCATCACCTAGGAACCAGGAGGTCAGGGATCAATTCCCAGCCGGGTCACATGCCCAGGTTGTGAGCTCCATCCCCAGCAGGGAGCGTGCGGAGGCAGCCAACCTGTTTCTCTATCACTGATGCTCAACTACTGAGTCAGGCCAGCTGGGCTAGACAATCTATTTTAAAAATATTAAAAAGGCCCTAACCCGTTTGGCTCAGTGGACAGAGCATCAGCTTGCAGACGGAAGGGTCTCAGGTTCGATTCCGGTCAAGGGCCACACCCATTAAAAAAAACAACATTAAAAATAAGGAACGAGCCGAGACCGGTTTGGCTCAGTGGATAGAGCGTCAGCCTACAAACTGAAAGGTCCCGGGTTCGATTCCGGTAAGGGGCATGTACCTTGCTTGCGGGCACAATTCTAGTGGGGGGGGGGTGTGCAGGAGGCAGCTGATGGATGTTTTTCTTTCTCATCGATGTTTCTGACTTTCTATCCCTCTCCCTTCCTCTCTGTAAAATAGCAATAAAACATTTAAAAATAAATAAATAAATAAGGAACGAGTGCTGAATTTAGTCAGAATCTTTAACAAACAAACAAAAAAAAAGATGAGAACTCTGACTTCAAGGCTCCTCATAACATCGGCGTGACCTTCCCGGCACTCTCTTGAAACGCCATCGCCAACAGCGAAGAATCGCGTTCTCTGAACTTCAGTGGGTGTGTTTTCTCTTTATTCTCTGTTTGTGTGTGTGTGTGTGTTTTTACTGTCACATCCTCGCTTCCCTTTCTTTGTCCACAATGAAAAGAAAAAAAAACACCGCTCGCTCGCCAAATGCTGAGTGCGCGGTTGGGCAACACCTGGTGTGCCGGCCTGGGGAAGGTGAGGAGCGTTGCCAGGGAAACGAAGCATGTGAAGGGATGCGGGACCCGAGGTGAGATGTGGCTGAGGAAGGCCTCAGGGAGGTGAGGCAGCTGGCCGGGGGCCAGGCTGGGGGAGGGGTGGAGGTGCCGGTTCCGGAAACAGAACAGAGGCCCGGTGTTGGGTGCCCTGCTCTGTTGGTCCTGGAGCAGGTGGTGCGCCCACTGCACCGTCCTGTCCCCACTCCACTCTCCATGCCGTGGGCTGTGTCTTTATGTTTCTGCCTCCTCAGCCAGCTTTTAGAATGGTCTTGGGCGATACTCAGTGAATGTATGAAGCGAGGTGAACTGATGGATGGATGAATGGATGGATGAAAAAAAGGAAGACTGGCCAAAACCGGTTTGGCTCAGTGGAGATAGTGTCGGCCTGCGGACTGAAGGGTCCGGGGTTCGATTCCGGTCAAGGGCATGTATGTACCTTGCTTGCGGGCACATCTCCACTGTGGGGCGTGCAGGAGGCGGCTGATTGATGTCTCTCTCATCGATGTTTCTAACTCTCTATCCCTCTCCCTTCCTCTCTGGAAAAAATCAATAAAATATATTTTAAAAAATTAAAAAGGAAAAAGAAAGACTGGACACATTGAGGGTGTCGAGTCCATCACAATCTATGCCATGAGCTGCATTTTATATTTCTTTTTAATACTTTTTAAAAATATTTTTTTATTGATTTTTTTACAGAGAGGAAGGGAGAGGGATAGAGAGTTAGAAACACCGATGGGAGAGAATCATTGATCAGCTGCCTCCTGCACAACTTCTGCTGCGGATGTGCCCGCCACCACTGTACATGCCCTTGACCGGAATCGAACCTGGGACCCTTCAGTCTGCGGGCCAACGCTCTATCCACTGAGCCAAACGGGTTAGGATCTTTTTAATATTTTTTAAAATAGATTGCCTAGCCCAGCTGGCCTGACTCAATAGTTGAGCATCGATGATAGAGAAACAGACTGACTGCCTCCCGCACGCCCCCTGCGGGGGATGGAGCCCGCCACCTGGGCATGTGACCTGGACGGGAATCGAACCCTGACCTCCTGCTTCCTAGGTGATGCTCAACCACTGAGCCACACCGGCCAGGCCAGCCTGCGGTTTCTGACCAGTGGGTACGAGATATATCGTCTCTGTTCCTCCGGAGGCCGGTCACTTAAGCATCCTGTCCCCCAGGCAGACAGGAAGAGGTCTCGGCCACCTCTTTGGACTGGTCCTCACACATGTAACACCTGAGCAGCGTCGGTGCGTGTGCGTGCACGCACACACACACACACACACACACACACACATACTGTACCACACGGAAACACACACTCACACTATACCACACAGACCCATAAACACACAAACACACATGGTGTATCACAAAAGACATACACCACACAGACACACACACACAACACATGCTCCACACATATGAACACATCACACACACACACACACCGGCATCCACGTCTAATCAATCTAAAGGTCTCCATCACTCATTTTCTCAAATGTCTGCCACTCTGTCTGCCTTTTCTCATTTCTGCTGTCCTGACTGCTGCCATCCCTTCCCTCTGCCTGACCTGAAATACTATTATCTCTTCCGCCAAATGTAATTTAAATTGCTCCTAATGGCAGGGTCTGAGACGGGCGGTTAAATCCAGCACCCACCCACCCCCCCCCCTGCAGCATCCAATCTGTGCCTCTTGTGTTTTCAGCGGGCCCTGGCCCTCTGGATTGGTACAAAATAGAAATCGGAGCCGTTTATTTATGTGAGGTCCGTTAAAATATCTCCAACCACTTGGCAGTGTACCAAAATTTGCAATTGTGTCGAGTGAGCATCTAGCTGTTGTTATTGGGGGGGGGTGGTCAGGCACATAGATGACCCCCACCTAAGGGTCACCGGTGAGTCAGCTGTGTTTGTAGTAACGTGGGTTTTTTTTATAGTTTTTATTATTGATTTCAGAGAGGGAGAGATGGAAACAGAAATGATGAGAGAGAGAATCGTTAACAGGCTGCCTCCTGCGCGCCCCTGACTGGGGATCGAGCCTACACACAGCCTGGGCATGGAATGGAACCCGGGACCCTGCAGTCTGCAGGCTGACGCTCTATCCACTGAGCCACACCTGCCAGGGCTGTTCCTGGCCCCGGGTTGGCCCGTATCCCTCGAGTTGTTTGCAGGAATAGTGCCAGGGTCCCCTGGATCATTAAAGAGCCAGTAGCACGAGGAGTGATACCGTGAGATCTAACCCCCTCCCACATCCTCCCTCTGGGGCCAGGCACCCTGGACATCTTCGCACACGTGATCGGATCTCATCTCCTCAGGAAGCACATAGGGAAGGCGTTGTTTCCACCCTCGCTTGGCAGAAGTGGGCGTTAAATCACTTGCCCAGGCGTTGGCAGCGGGAGAAGGAGAACCCTGGCCACAGCTGCTCCAGTTTGGGTGTCCTGGTGATCCAGCACCTGGGGCAGCGCCTATAACAGCGGTTCTCAACCTGTGGGTCGCGACCCCTTTAGGGGTCGAACGACCCTTTCACAGGGGTCGCCTAAGACCATTGGAAAACACAGATACGATTCATAACAGTGGCAAAATTACAGTTATGAAGTAGCAACAAAAATAATTTTATGGCGCAGACCAGTTTGGCTCAGCGGATAGAGAGCATCAGCCTTCGGACTGAAAGGTCCCAGGTTCGATTCTGGTCGGGGGCATATACCTTGCTTGTGGGCACATCTCCAATGTGGGGGGCATGCAGGAGGCGGCTGATGGATGTCTCTCTCTCATCGATGTTTCTGACTTTCTATCCCTCTCCCTTCCTCTCTGTAAAATATCAATAAAATATATTTTTTAAATGATTTTATGGTTGGGGGTCACCACCACATGAGGAGCTGTCTTAAAGGGTCGCGACATTAGGAAGGTTGAGAACCACTGGCCTATAGTGTCAGCGCCTGGGGCCGCGTCTATAGATCCAGAACCTGTGTCCGCGCCTACAGTTTCAGCACCCAGGACAGTGGTCTGTGGCTTCAGCACCTGGGGGAGGGGAGTGTGGATTCAGCATCAAGAACAGTGGTTATGGGTTTTTCAGCACCTGGGACAGCGCCCGTGGTCCCGCGCCCGGGGCGTGTCTGTCCGTTCAGCACCTAGGACAGCGCCTGGGCTCAGCCCCTAGTCCCGTGGCCTGTAGATCCAGCACCCAAGACGGTGTGTGTGTTCAGCACCACGGACAGAAAACTGTGGGTTCAGGAAGGAGCAGGCGGTGGGGTAGGGGCGTGGCTATGCGCGGCGAGGTTGGGTTTGTAGCGACAGGCACGGAGCGTGAAGACCCTCGTTAGATGCATGCCTCACTCTCCTCCCTCTGCTCGGCCGTCCCCTGGCCCTGCATTACCGTTGCTCCTTGGCCGCCAGTCTGTTGTCCATTGACCTGGGGACATACCTCACTAAGCCCTCACTGGGCAGACAACCAACAAACCGGTAAGACCAAAGCTTGAAGAGAAGGACGAGTTTCCGTTAAAATGTTCTCGTTTGCCAAGACTGTTTTTGGCTCAGTGGATAGAGCGTCGGCCTGCGGCTGAAAGGTCCCAGGTTCGATTCCGGCCAGGAGCATGTACCTTGGTGGCGGGCACATCCCCAGTGGGGGGCGTGCAGGAGGCAGCTGATCGATGTCTCTCTCTCATCCATGTTTCTGACTTTCTATCCCTCTCCCTTCCACTCTGTGAAAAATCAATAAAAATATATTTTTTTAAAAAGTGTTCTCCTTTGAGCATTTCTCTGTGTTGCTTAAAGACTTCAGATCTTAGCTTTTTCTTTATTTTTTTAATGTTTTTTTAATATATTTTATTGATTTTTTTTACAGAGAGGAAGGGAGAGAGATAGAAAGTCAGAAACATCGATGAGAGAGAGACATCGATCAGCCGCCTCCTGCACGCCCCACAGTGGAGACGTGCCCGCAAGCAAGGCACATGCCCCCAACCGGAATCGAACCCGGGACCTTTCAGTCCACAAGCCGACGCTCTATCCACTGAGCCAAACGGGTCTCGGCTGTTTTTTATTAACTTACCTTTTACGGTTGAAAGTATTACGGATGTCCCTATTTTTCCCCCTCGTTGACCTCCTCCACCCCAACCTCCTGTGTTACTTGGAAGCGGGTCTCGCGAGCTCTTTAGAAATACGTACCGAACTTTGTCACCCATTGTCATAGAAAAGCTCCGTCGGTAAATGTTTTATGAAGGTTCCCTGTGCCCTGAAAACATCTGGGAGTCGCCGGCTCTTGAGGGTATAAAATGCTACAGGTCCTGTGGGTGCAGCGTGTGAGCGGCAAGGTCGAGTCTCCTCCGCCCCCCGCGCCTGTGACGTGTGATTTCATTATTACTAAAGCGCTTCTCTTCGCCGCTGCTGGGCGCCCTCAAAGCCTGTTCCCTGTGACAGTGACGGGCCCCAGCCGCTTTCTGCTGATTGCAATTTGCATAGAGTGTTCCTTTCCTACCGTTTTAATTAAAGGGAAATTATTGATGTCAGAGAGGGAGGGAGGGAGAGAAACAAGAGTGATGAGAGAGAATCATGGACCGGCTGCCTCCTGCACACCCCGCACTGGGGATCGAGCCCGCCACCCCGGGCATGTGCCCTGACCGGGAATCAAACCCGTGACCTCCCAGTTCACAGATCAGTGCTCAGCCACTGAGCCCTGCCGGCCGGACACCTACCATTTAAATTTCGCCTTTTCTGCCAAAACCGGTTTGGCTCAGCGGATAGAGCGTCCGGCGGACTGGAAGGTCCCAGGTTCTATTCCGGTCAAGGGTGCGTACCTGGGTTGCGGTCGGTGTTTCTATCTCTCACCCTCTTCCTCTCTGTAAAAAAAATCAATAAAAATGTAATTTAAATTTCGCCTTCTCTGTATCCGTACCTTGTAGACACCTTCCACGGGCAGAGCGTCCGTGAACCGTCGTCCTGGGTCTGCCAACCTCTTGCTTGGAACTGGAGCGTCTGGTGTGTCTGCATTTAATTTAATTAGTGGCACGTGTAGGTGAGGGCCACCCGTCTCATCTCGGGCTTTGCTCCTGGCTTCACACCTGCTTCCTGCCCCTCCTGTTTATTGCTTCCTTTTGCATTCCTTTATTTTAAAAAAAAATCAGCTTTGGGGAAATATGTCAAGAATTCCACCACCCTCAGCACCCCACGGCTGGCTGCCGTCCTCGCCCGGACCATCCTCCCTCCACCCCCCACACACACTCAGCAGGCGCCCGTAAGCCTCCTGACTCACCGCCGCGCGCCTCTCCTGCCACCCACTCCCCACCCTCCCTCGACCATCTGCTCCCGGAGCAGCAGCCAAAGTCAGCTTCTCCCCGTGGAAGCTCCCCCGCCCTCCCCCCGCCATGCTGGGCTTCGGCTCAAAAGGCTGCCACACGCC
>PVJN01024138.1:0-31487 GCA_004026805.1 Lasiurus borealis | reverse complement strand
CTTTCCTTTCCTTTTCTATTCTTTCCTTTCCTTTCCTTTCCTTTCCTTTCCTTTCCTTTCCTTTCCTTTCTTTCTTTCTTTCTTTGTGTGTGTATAAGTTTTTGTTTGTTTGTTTGTTTTTACTATTCTAAAGGCATATATAGCTCTGGTTGAAAAAAAAAAAAACGTTATAAAAATATCTGGGCCAAGCTAATTCTAATAAGCCTGTGGTTTAATGAAAGGGCCCAGGCTTTGGAGCAGGGCAAGTGTGGGTGTGACTCCTGTCAGGGCTGGTTCTGCTGGTTACCTGCTGTGAGACACGAGAGTCAGTTTGCTCCTCCATAAAAGGGGAATGTGGTTTGGAGAGGGTGAGGTGAGATGATGCTGATATGCTGGCATATAGGATCCAGGACATAGAGGACTCAATATGTGACAGAAGTTTAACTCATTTTCTTCATTTGCTTCCTTTCCTTCCTTCTAACAACCACTCCTTCTCCTTGAAATTCTTTACGGGCTTTATGAATACCAACAAACATTAGCAAACCAGACCTTCTGACATTTGGCCCTAACATATCTGTTCGGTACTCCCCTCTGTAAGAATCAGAAAGCTAGACATTTGTGTGTGTGCATATTTTGCTGGTCTGGGCAGGCTAACTCTGTTGAAACAACTCCAACGCTTCAGAGGCTTAACACGGAATTAAACGGTATTTCTTGTTTGTACCACAGTCCCATATGGCATGGAAAGAGCTGTGTTCCACAGGGTCATTCAGGAACTCAGGGTCTCTCCCATCTGTGGTTCCGCTCTTTACGGTCCATGGAGTTCTCTCCATTCACCCAGGGAAATGGGTGATGGTGAAGACACACCTGCTATTTACTATGTGGCCGTAGGGCAATGCATAGGTCACTTCTGTTCACATCCAATGGGTGAGAGAGAGTCACCCGGCCCCATCAAGGTGCAAAAGAAGTGGGGAATGGGTTTGTCAGCCCCAAGAAGGAGGAGAAGGTGCAGATGGGTGAGGTCTCTGTTCCGTGGGTAGATTCAACATGCAGTTTCCAATCAGATAATTCAACTCTGAATTGTCTTGAGTCAGGCGTGCCTCCTCCTTGAGAAGACTTTCCAGGTACAGTGGTACCTCGAGATACGAGTTTAATTCGTTCCGTAACCTTGAGGCGTGGGAAACTATGAGACGCTCTAGTTGAGGTAAACTGGTGGGTTGTGTGCAGCCGGCCGATCCGCGGAATTATTCCTATCTCAAATGTTGCTCATATTTCAAAGCAAAAATCGCTCGCTCGATGGCTCATATCTCAAAAATCTCCTATGTTAGGACACTCGTATCTCGAGGTACCACTGTACTAGGAATGACTTTCCCTAGCGCCAGCCGCAGGATTCGAGTGAGAGAGCAGAATTCCTGGAGGAAGGGAAAACAGGCTGACCAGGCCGACTCAGCTACAAGTGAGATGTCTAATGCCCAACTGGCTTCCCCGGGGGACACACATGTGATGGGCAAAGACATGACCCTTACCCTTAACAGCTCCTTACACCGATCAGACCACTGGGGAGTGATCCCGGCTTAGCTACATCCAAAGCTTACACCCAAGATAGGGACTGCCTTATACATGCAGACTGAACTCAGAGGAGAAGGCAGGGGTGGTGTGCATGGGACAGCCAGGGTGTGGCTGAAGGGGAATTATTCATTCAGGCCACCCAGGGCATCAGCTGGAAAACCTGCGTCTCCTTCATTGTTAAAACGAGGCTAATTCTACCTGTATTACACAGCGTGGCTGCGAGGCAGAGAGGAAATAACATACGTGAAAAGTTCATAAGAAATAAATTTGGTTTGCCATGTTCACCAAAGAAGTAGAATGCTTGGAGATTGGGTGGCTCAAGGAAACAGGGTGAGGGTGCAGAGAAGAGGGAGGGGAGGGCATCCCAGGGGGAGCAGTGGAGGCCCTGGGTTGGGCCCTTGTGTGGACGTGGCATTGGGCAGCCTGTGGGCTGGGGCAGTGGAACGAGGAGGCAGGGAGCAGGGGATCTTTTTATGGGCTCAGCCCACAGTCCGCCCCCCTCTCTTTTTTAAAATATATATATTTTTTATTGATTTTTTACAGAGAGGAAGGGAGAGAGATAGAAAGTCAGAAACATCAATGAGAAAGAGACATCGATCAGCCGCCTCCTGCATGCCCCACAGTGGAGATGTGCCTGCAAGCAAGGTACATGCCCTTGACTGGAATCGAACCTGGGACCTTTCAGTCCGCAAGTCGACGCTCTATCCACCAATAAAAAAGTGTTTAAAAACAGTAACAGCTGAAACCAGTTTGGCTCAGTGGATAGAGCGTGGGCCTGCAGACTGAAGGGTCCCAGGTTCGATTCCAGTCAAGGGCATATACCTTGGTTGCAAGCACATACCCAGTAGGGGGTGTGCAGGAGGCAGCTGATCGATGTTTCTCTCTCATCAATGTTTCTAACTCTCTATCCATCTCTTTTTCTCTCTGTAAAAAAATAAATAAAATATATCTTTTTTAAATAATAAAAATAAAAACAGTAACCCCCATCTTCCTAGCCCTAGTTCTACAACCATAAATGTGGTACAAAGTGTACGTACTGTTTTACTAGCACTAATGGAAGGGTTACCGTTAACAAAGCAGTTGGATGCAGTGGTTACTGGAGAGGAAGTCGGAGTCAGAATACCTGGGTTCAAAGCCTGGTCGCCTCATTTCCCATAAGAAACTTTGAGCACGTTATTTAACACAAGGAACCGGGTCTCAGTTTCCACATCTGTGAAATGGACACAACAGTAGTCGTTCCTCCCTCCTGAAATAGTTATGAGAGTCACTAACGTCTTGTGTATAAAAGCGCTCAGCACGGTGCCAGGCTCTGAGCAAGTGTACAATCAACGTTAATACCAAAGTAACTGCTGTCTCTAGTGTTTGATATAATGGAAAGATCTGACCTCAAATCCCAGCTGTCTGTTTTTCACTGCATGACCTCGAGCAAACCCCTTCCTCTCTGAGCCTCTGTTTCCTCATCAGTAAAATGGGAATGAAATCAATTCCCCCCGAGCAGCGCTTTTGAAAGGGTTAACTTACTTAAAGTACATGGTTGGCGTGTTTAAGGCGCTCGGCAAACGTCTGCAAACCGATCTGATTTAAGCAATCCATCGTGGTGCTCTGCGCCTCACTGTCCTCCATGCTGAGATGGAGACATTATCTGTGCCCCAAGGGTAACAGTGGGGAAGGAAACACTAGGACAAGGCGGGGGACAGTCAGCGCCGCAGCACTACCCTCCCCTCCTGTCAGCTGGATGTAGCCGGCAGAGTCTTCACCCCAATTAACTCTCACACCCCCAGGTCCCAGTTCAGGAGCCGCTGCCCCAGCGCCCGATATAATTATGAGCCTGGTGTACAAAGGGTAAGGTGCCTGAGGACAGAACAGCCCAAGGTCTGTGCGCCGGCATTTTGTGGGGGTGGGTGGAGGGGAGAGAGACCCGTTAAGTCAAATTTACACCAGACCTCCAGGCGGGCAGGAGCCCTGCCCCCTTCTTTATGTCTCAGAAACTGTCCCTGCCGGCTGCCCATGAAAAGATAGAGAATCCCGACACAGGGGCAGAATCCTTTGGCCTGGACTCCAAATTCTTGTCTTGAGAGGGACTTGGAGAACCAAAAGAGAGGGGACTGCCGAGACTGGTTTGATTTTAGAGAGAGAAGGAGGGGGAGAGAGAAGAATATTGGTTTGTGGTTCCACCTAGTCCGGCATCACTGGCTGATTCCTTTATCTGCCCTGACCAAGGATTAAATCTGCAACCCTGGCGCACTGGGACGACGCTCCAACCAACTGCACTGCCTGGCCAGAGCAGTGGGGCTACTATTGCAAGAGCATCCCCTCTTTCCTATCGGTTTCCGTGGCTGTCACAGTGACGCTCTGAAGTGGCAGCTCCTGCTCTGTCCATCCCACAGGCGGGAAAACCCCAGCTCAGAGCAGACCACAGGGACCGGGTTCAGACTCAGACACACCTGCCACTGAGGGTGTTCCCCCCAGGGTACCTGGCTGCCTGCCTTCTTGCTCAGGTCCCGGATGGTTTTGGCAGTGGGCACTGTGGGTCTTATCACGTATCGATTCAACCAACAAATGAAGAGTCCACCCAACCATCTCAATGGGGTCTCAGGCTTCTTTGTTACAGGGACTAAATATCTATAATAAAAGGGTAATATGCTAATTAGACATCTTCTGGACATCCATCTGGATGTCCTTCTGGACAAAGCCATGGTGGTGGGGACAGAGGCAGAGGAGGTTAGAGGCAATCAGGTAATCAGGGGAGAAATTAGGGGCTATCAGGCAGGCAGGCAGAGTGGTTAGGGGTGATCAAGCAGGCAGGCAGGTGAGTGGTTAGGAGCCAGCAGTCTCAGATTGCGAGAAGGAGGTCCTCCGAGGGGTCACAGATTGGAGAAGATGCAGGCCAGGCTAAGGGATTCTCTCATCCCCATGCATGAATTTCGTGCACCGGGCCTCTAGTCTTTTTATAACTTACATTCACCCAGATTAACAGCCCCATTTCAGTCAGCTGGCAACAGATCTTTTGAAAACCTGGCTTTTGCCGCACACATTACTGCGTGCCCAATAACCGGCCTAAGGACGCTATGTGTTTTAATCTGCCAGCAGTGCTTCGGAGGCACATATGGTTACTTGTGGATTCAGAGAGGGCGAGTGCCTTGCTCAGGTTTGCCCAGCAAGCGAGGGACAGGGCTGTGACCAGAACCAGGCCTTCTGCCACTAGGTCCTGACCCATTTCCATTTCCACTGCGCTCGTGGTGGGGGAGGCCCGGGTAAAGGGTGTGATGGTACTCCATATGAGGGAAAAAAAAATCATAGGTAACTTTATTTGACTCAAAATACTTCCTTTTTTTCCTCTCTCTTTCTCTCTCTTTGAAGTATTTAGAATTAGAAACGAGTTTGAAAGATGCCAGGGAGGCCTGCTGGGAGCCTGCAAAAATGACAGGGGAAGAAATTGTTTCAACATTTCTGGTGACAAAAAAGCAAAACCCGAAATGACAACCCCCTCCCCTCCCAAAGTGAGAAATGACAGCCTCCGTGGGCGATCAGTGGGTGGAAGCCACAGGAAGCGAGGCTTTAACCCAGATAAATTCTTCCAGCGAGTGCAGGGGTGCAGCGGTCGGGGAGGCTCCTGGGGAGAGGGTGGATGCAGGCCCTGGGGGTGTGACTGCAGGACTGAACAAAAAATCATCGCTTAGCATTAGCCTCTCCATGTTAGCGCCAACACATCCATAGAAAGGTCTTCCCTCTACTCACAAACGCCCCTGCCTTTGTCTCCGAGTCAGACCGTGATTTGGGGTTCTGCCCGAATCCCTGATTCCCGAATAGCCGTTTTTAATCTCCAGTCAATGCTTGTTGTCTCTTACTTCGGCCCGTTATTTTCAGGTTAACACTCATAAATCAGAAAGATCAAACTCCCCCGCCCCATATCTGGCGCCAACTTTTAAGATGACATTTTAAAAAATGTCACCGCCGAAACCGGTTTGGTCAGTGGATAGCGTGTGTTGGTCTGTGGACTGAAAGGTCCCGGGTTCGATTCCGGTCAAGGGCATGTATCCTGGTTGCGGGCACATCCCCAGTAGGGGGCGTGCAGGAGGCGGCTGATTGATGTCTCTCTCTCATTGATGTTCCTAACTCTCTATCCCTCTCCCTTCCTTTCTGTAGAAAATCAATAAGATATATTAAAAAAAAATGTCACCAAGCAAACATGGTCCGATTTTCTCTTTAGAGCAGGCCCTGGGAACAGGCATCTTCATCTCGGTGTTACAGTCCCAGAAAACCGGCACTTAGAGTGGTGGCTGGCCTGGGGTCCCAACCCCAAGGGTGTGGTGTAAGCTGGGGGGCTCCCTGCTTCTGAAATCGTGGGGTTAGCCCCCATGTGCCGCGCACGCATCTGGAAACAGAGATGAATGAGATACGGGATGCAGAGGAGTTGGCATCCGATGGGCAACCGGCTGTGGCAGTGGATATTCCTAAGGATGAATTCCAGAACAGGACTTGGCACCCAGTGTCCCACAGAAGGCACGGCCCACTCTGCTGCCCTAAAGCCTCCCAGAGGAAGTGGCCGGGGGCAAGGGTCAGAGGGTGACTAGGAATTCTGCGCTGGCATGGACCCCGGTGCAGAGGGCAAGGCCGTTCCAAGCCAAGCATCTCTCCCAGGGACGGACACGGCTTCAGGGCAAACCGTGTTTGTAGGGGAAGCTACAGGCCGGCTGGAAGGGCAGGCTGCCCAGTAGGAGAGGGAAGGGGTACAAAACCAGGCTGAAGAGGGCAGCGGGACCAGCCTTGAGTGCCAGGACGAGGGTCTCCACTTGCCCCTGGGGGTGATGGGGAGCCTCGGGAGGTCTACAAGCAAAACACCAGAGCGATCTGTTTGCTTTAAGCCGGGGGTGCCGCCGGCCCTCACCCACCCCCTTGGAGCCTCTCCTCTCTGCCACATTCATCTTCTTTTCAGGAACGGGTACGGGCGGTTTAATGAACTCATTACTCATTCCTCTGGCAGGTGAGTCCAACTGTGGTGGAAGGACGGGCGGGGGGCGGCTCCTGCCGGGGCCGAGCTGCTGCCGTCTCATCGTCTCATCGGCAGCCCATCCCTGGCAGGAGCTCCCCCAACCTGTTCCTCCCTGGCCCACCCCCCGCCTCCTCCCAATCCCACGCTTTGCTGCCTTCTGAACTGGCCCGCATCCATTTCCATGGGCGTGATTGGAGTCGTGTCTTGCAGGCGCCTGCCGCCATCTGTCTCTCCCTACGCCTCGTCTTGGTTGGTGCCCCTGCATCTCTATCTCGTCACTGGGCACGAGAAGTTCTGTTTGGGGCCTGGATGGCCAGTCTGTCTGTCTGTCTGTCTGTCTCTTCTCTTGGCATCCCTGCCTCCAGCCTGGGCCTGCCCACTTCTCTTCTTTTCCTTCCCTTTCTCTGCCCTTCTCTACTTTGAACTTTCTACCTGACTTGCTCCTCCTTTTACCTGAAGCTCCTTGTCAGAATGGCTCTCTGTTTGTCTGTCTCTTCTCTCATCTTCATCCCCCCCTGAAGATCTTCCATCTCCTCCTCTCTGTCATTTCCCAGGAACTCTCCAGAAACAGACCACTCCAAAGTCGGCTTTGTAGAAGGACACAAGGGTTTGTAGATTCCTAACCGTTCTGATTAGACCCAAGTGATTCACGGAAGGCACTTCAGGGTGGAAGGCGAGCCATCTGCTGGAAGCAGAAATAAGGCCACTGGAGGCTCAAGCCTGGGCAACTGGGGACCGCCTTATCCTCCTCCTCCTCCTCTCATCCTAATGCCCTTTCTCAGGCAGGTGCTGCAAAGCCCCTGTCAGTCCCAAGCCATCATTCTGCCTCTATCACAGCCTTATGGCTGACTTCCCTAACGACCCTTGCCACTATCTAAAATTATCTTTTCCATTTATCTATTTACTCCATTATTATCACAGCATGCTTCCTTTTAGCTTTTCTCCCATTTCAGGAAAAGGAAATGCAGAAGACACTCTAACTCCTAAAACCACTAAACAGTGGTCCCAGGCCTGGAACCCAAGTCCTGCTGATTCCATAGCCCATGTTCTTTCCATAACACCAACACTGTTCCCCTGAGAAGATAATAATGGGTGGGCCACAGTTATTTTATCAGGACATGAATCACGGATCCCAAGGCAGGGCGGTGGTGGGGACCAAGCATGGATTCTCGGGTTGACAAGGCTGGATTCATTTTTCTGGCATTGATGTTTTCCGTTATTTAGCATCTCTACATGCCTTTCCCTCCAAATAGAGTGAATAAATTTACCTCAAAGCGTTAATGTGATGACTGGAAGAGATAATGTATAAAGCAGGTAACAAAGCTTGCACAGGGTGAGGGCTCAGGCACCACTGCTTCCCTTTCTAATCAATACATCAACATTTATCCCGAGAGTTCCGACTTTTATCTCAGACCAGGTGATTTACCAAAGGAAATAAAAAAAGAAAATAAAACTTTGGATAAAAACCCAAAAGATTCTGAGAAGGACCTGATGCATCCCTAACTTCACTCCCGGGCTTTGTTCGGAAGTGACGTTTAAATCCAAGTCAGGGCTCCCAAATCGCATCGCGGTTTCTGTGCTGAAAGCAAAGAGACTTGGAGATTTACAACTTTTTATAGCCCTCGCGCTATAAAGTACAGATGTCATGGGCAAGGGGCAAACTCATTACAGCTGGGTTTCTATCTACCTGGGCCAGATGCATGTGGAAAATGCGAGGCCGGTTCCAATGGCCAATATCCAGGACCGCATGCGCCGTGACTAATGTATGTAAAACACACACAGGGCTCCTCTCTCCCGGCATCTGGAACAGGCAGCGAAAGTTAGCTGCGGAGACATTCCAGGCAAACTCTCCGAAGTCTTTATTGCTTGTCAAGTTTGGAGGCAGCAAGCCTGGCTTACAGCCAAAGAGCCCTCGATCAGGACTGGGGATTTTTCTTTATTGACACGGATGTTACTGTGAACTGATGGTGCTCACACACCCCTGATCATCAAGTTTACTTTTTCCGTATTAGGATAGAGACTAGGTTGTGTTTGGATAAAAAAAAATAACCTCCAGTTCTCAGAGGCTTAAAAAACAGGTTGTATTTCTGGTTTCTGATCCATGTTCTTTGTAGGTAGTCAGGAGGGCTATTGTCACCATGACCACTCAGCATCTTAGACCAATGGAGGAGTCACCGTTGGGAACTCTGTTACTTGCTGGGCCAGAGAGGTCTCACACTGACATTAACTGCTCATCCCAGAGTGAGCATTGCGTTACCCCAAAGTGTTACCATTCCCAACTCATGGCTTCACCAATGGCAAGGGGGGCACAGCATGCCATCTGACCAGGTACCCCGAAGAGAGGAACCAAACTTTTAGTACAAAGCACCTTATTTCTGTTCCTCACACTCCCTGCATGGGTCACCATGTCCAGGTCACTCAAAACTCCTCTTTAACAAGAAAGCTCAGTCCCTTTGCTCCCTGACCTTAGACCCCTGCCTCTGCTCAGGCCTGACAACCTCTCACCTAATTCTTGCATCCACCTTGGCTCTTTGCCAGTGTGACTCCTTATAATTCATCCTCGGCATCTCAGAGAGATTGCCCTGAAGTCCCAGTCCACCAGGTCCTTCCTTCCAGATGCAAAGCTTGGGCTCGGTGGCACCATGTTTTTCTTGCCACCCAGCCTAGATTCATAGAGAGGATTCATACAGGGTATTCTGATGTTTGTTTCTAGGAAAAGACATCTCAGGACCCCATTGGAGCTGTGATTCTAAGGTTCTATTATTATTCTCATCTATGAAGCTGCAGACACACACCTCCTATAGGGGTGCAACCCAGGCACTTAATTAGCAGAGACTAATTAAACTCCAAGGAACAAGGATCCACAGTTGCTAGGTGACTTCTTGGATGATCTGCTACTCAGCCATTGGCGGGGGTCGGGGGGTGAGGGGGTGCAACGCTGAGAAGTCTGGGCCTGGGTGCTGGAGCCTGCTGGCTTTTTTCACAACTCACCGCCCACAACCCTCAGCCCGCCTGGCTCTCCTGTCCCCAGGGACACCTCCCAGGCCCTCCCCCACACCCACCTACTTTCCCTCCGGGACTTGTTATTTTTCTCTCCTAACAGATAAAAACACCAAGAGACAAACTCACCAACCGAGTCCATCCAGAAAATTCTCACCCTTCCTCCCAGGGCACAGGCCTGTCTGTTCACGTTCATCAGCACTGCTCCCTGCATCATCTCAGCAACACGATGAGGCAGATAAAACTGTCACCCATATTGACAGACGGGGAAACTGAGGCTTAAGAAGCTGAGGTCACCGGTCAGTAAGCAGCACCGTTAGGGCTGCAGGCAGGTCTTCTGCTCCACACCATGGAGATCAGAGATGCTGGACTGCACTTCCTGTGGAGCAGGATGTTTGGCAGGCCATGCCCAGACTCAGTTTCCCCCACTCTTCCTGGCTTGGCCTGGAGCTGTGGCAAGACTGAGAACCACCGGCCCTGAGACAAACGGGCCTGTTGCTTGTCTGCTCCCATCAGTAACAATGGGCCAATTAAGGCAATTACGGCTGGTTTATACAACAGGACACAGGGATCACAGCGCTCAACTCTTTGAAATCTCCTATAAAAGCGCTAATAATGCATTAATGTATTAATCCCCTTAATCCTGTCCAATTACCACAGACTCCCTTCTCCGAGCCCACAGTGGATCCCGGCTCCTCTCTCACCTCCCTTTCGCCAGCACTCCTCCGGGAGCTGGGAGGGGCTACAGGATGACGGGAGAGGACTTTGCAGGGGGCAAATACAGATTCTTTTATAGCAGGTGATGACATGCTGACAAAAGACTCTTGGTGGGGTCCTTCTCAGCAAGGAGAGCCCAGCATGGTCACCCGTGCCCGGGGCTGCCCCGTGTCACTTGCTGTGTGGTCTTGGGCTAGTTGTTGAACTTCTCTGAGCCTCTGCTTCCTCATCTGTAAGACGTGGATAGCAATGCTTCAGTGCAGACTTGTCAAGGAGAGTCCACAGCTGCAGGCCAGTGCCTGACCCGCCATGAGAAGGCCTTTGTTAGATCTCCAGTCTCTGTTCCAGCTGTGAAATGGGAATAAGGATCCACCAGGAGGCGCAAGTCCATTTCCTGGCACGCAGTAGGGCTTAAGTAAAAATTGGTTCTTTTTCCTTCTCACTCCTGCTTTTGTGTGTTTGTTTTTGTTCCATTAAAATACTGCCTGAATTATAAGAGAGCTTAGGAACAAAGGCCATGGTGCTGATGGAGCTGTTCAGATATTTTGTTTTGGAGCAAATGACATCTTTTCACTGAGCCCCACTTTTTTTAAAAAAATATATTTTATTGATTTTTTTACAGAGAGGAAGGGAGAGGGATAGAGACTTAGAAACATCGATGAGAGAGAAATTGGTCAGCCGCCTCCTGCATGCCTCCTACTGGGGATGTGCCCACGAGCAGGATACATGCCCTTGACCAGAATCGAACCAGGGACCTTTTAGTCCACAGGCCGATGCTCTATCCGCTGAGCCAAACCTGTTTCGGCTGAGCCCCACTTTTTAGGTTCGAGAGAATCTCCACCCTAGGCCACCCTGTGTAGGGAACCCCCATCCTTTCTTATGGGTGTAATAGCATGAATGGGAGCAGGAGGAGCTTACATGGGCCTAGAAATGAGGAAGGAGTTTAGTCTCTGATGGCCCCTAAGGCACTAGGGCAGCCGTGCTGTTGGGATGCTGTGTGCAGACCTGGTCTTGCTATCTGGTGGGCCACTGGGCTCCTGGGGCTTCCTGCAGGGTCCTCCCGGGGCCTCGCAGTGCTCTTGAGGCCTCACTCAGTCCTTAGCAGCCCCTTCCATGGCCCCCTTGCAGCGCCCCCTGGTGGAGGTCTGGTGGGGGAGCTAGGGCAGGGCTTTGCCACACGCTGGAGTTGGAATCTGGGAAGGAAGAAGCTACTTCATCCCAATCCCCATTCAGTTCCGGGGAGCACCTCTCTCCTTTAGGGGCAGCTGTTTCCTCCACCCGGCAAGGGTAGGTTGGTTGAGGGGAAGGAGTGAGGGTTATTATCTTCCAAGTGATTTTGATTTCCCGCTCTGAAATACAGACTGCTCTAAGCCCTCTCGGCCAGTGGCATTCAGATTTAGAATCTGCAAGTTTGTCTGCCTGGTGGGAAGGGGTCAAGGGAATAGGCCTTTTATTCTTTCCAGGATCCTAGGGCAGTGTGAACGTTTAAAAATATGCCCACGAACGCATTGACAATTGTCCTCCAACAAGTGAGAGCCTAATTCCCCTCTCGTGAGTTTGGCGGGCTTAACGACTTGATTCTAATGAAGAGACTGTGGCGGAAGTGCTGGTGTGAGATGGTGTAAGTCATCAGGAGTATGTGACGCCCTCCTTGCTCTCTCAGAGCACTCACTCTGGAGGAAGCCAGCTGCCGGGTCACGAGTTCCCTCACGCAGTCAATGGAGAGGTCCGTGCAGGGAGGAACTGAGGCCTCTTGCCAATACCCAGGTGAGGCTCCATCTTGGAAGCAGAACCTCCAGCTCCAGTCGAGCCTTCCGCTGACTCCCCGGGCAATGTCTGGACTGTAACCTCATGAATAATTCAAGCCAGAACCACCCAGCTCGGCTGCCCCCAGATGCCTGATCCACAGAACTGGTGCGAGATAATAAAAATGTGTGTTGTTAAAAGCCACTGTGTTTTCAGGGAAATAGGTTATGCAAAAATAGATAACTAATAGCAGTCAAAACACAAATTGTTATCTCAGTTTGTAGCCCTGTGTGAGTGCGTGTGTGCATGTATGGACATATGGATGCTAGACGTGTTCACTTATTCAGAACCTATTTATTAAAGCCCAAAGCCAGGTGTGCATGGGTGAATGTGGGTAAACCATTTGTCTAGGAGGCCAGGTCGCAAGGAAGCGGGCAATTACAATGCAGGGTGTCAACAGATGGGAGAGCACAGGACTGTGGCAGCCAAAGGAAGGGGCTCATGACCCGACCCAACTTCAAGGCCAAGGAAGGTTTCCTAGAGGTGGTGACTGCTATTGTGAGACTCCAAGGAAGAGTAAGAATCTGCCAGGTGAACAGGAGCTTGTGGAAGAGTGTACCAGTCAAAAGCTCGGTGTGACAGATAGTACATCACCTTGCAGAAGTGTAAATTGGTTTGATGTGGTCAAAGCTTAGGATCTGCGTGCGTTGTGTGCTTGCACTTGTACGTGGAGGGCAGAAAGGTGAGGAGGGAGGACTGTGACAAGAGGTAAACAAACATAAGGCCCAAGATGAAAACAAGACCCCACCTGCGCTTAGCATGTCCTAGGTGTGTGATTTCAGACAGGTCACCTCCTTTGTCTGAGTGTTGGCCGCCTTAGTGCTGAAACAAGAACTCATTCACTATTTCATTTAACAGAGATGTCCCTTTATGCCAGGCTCTGGGCTGAGTCTGGGAATACGGTGCTGGGGACCTGAACACCTTGCTCTCTAGGACCCAAGAGCTGAGTGTAGCGTCCTTGCTTGGTGACCTCTGCCCTTTGGCCAGCATTCTCCTGGGCTGTCTTCTCCGTCTTCCCATATCCTCAGACAGGCCTACTGAGCATGTCCTTAATGTCCCTGAGTGTCGCCTGATGGCTATGCTTTGAGTTCAGAAGGGCCTCTGTGCTTTGAATCTGGTTACAAGTTCTGGTGTCAGACTGCCTGGGTTTAAGTGTCACTTCCAGCATTTTCCAGTCATGTGACCACGGCCAGTTGCTTTTGATCTCTCTGAGTCTCAGGTTGTTTGAATGAAAAATGGGAATATGGGACAACATCTGCATTAAGGGGTTTCTGTGAGAATTAAGCGCACACAGGTGCTTAGACACCCAGGGACTGCTCAGGAGGTGGAAGCAATCTGTGAATATTCGTTAGCAGGATGCCTCGGTGCATCCTGCTTGGATGCTGGGACTCAGGAACCCGAGTGCTGGCTCCAGCTGTCAGTTCTGTCACTTTGCAGCTCTGTGACCCTGGGCAAGCATTTAAGCTCTTTGCCTCTCAACTTCCTCCTCTGCAAAATGGGAGTTATAAGAGAACCTACCTCAAAAGGCTGCTGAAAGAGTAAGGACATGACAAGGCATGTGAAGTGCTTAGTACGTCCCTGGCAATCAGCTACATATGTTATTATTATTTTTTTAAATGCTACCTTACTCCTCGCGGTTTGCAAGGAGTGGGCAGGCAGCAACAGAAGAAACGAGCCATGTTCTTGGGCAGCAGAATGGGTGCTCTTCATGACGCTCAGTGAAATAAGCCAGTCAATGAAAGAAAAACACCACAGGATCTCTCATTTATGGTAACAAAGAACATTATAAACTGATGAACACAAAGATAGATACTGAGGCAGTAAAGCATTAAACAGACTGTCAAATTACAGCGGGAAGGTGAGGGAGAGGTGGGGTAGATAAGAGATCAACCGAAGGACTTGTATGCATGCATATAAGCATAACCAATGGACACAAGACACTGGGGGGGGAGGGGATAGGGTATGCCTAGGAGGAGCGGGTGGCAATGGGAAGATATGTATACATGTAACACATTAATAATAATACAAAAGAACGGGGTGCTCTTTACCAACCCTCAGAGGGCAGCCACCAAAGACAAGAGCCCCTTATGCATTCCCATGGAGTGATACAGGCTGTGCTCCCTCCACACCCGCTCAGCTTTCCCTCCTGGGGGCCAGGGTACCCACAATGCCTTGCGGCCAGAGCCCATCACCTTCCCTGCACCCAGCACCAGGGACTCTGGCGATGTGTGCGCTGGGTCAGCAGGGCGCGGGTGAGCCAGGAAGCAGGGTGGCTTCCACCATCTCCCCGGCCCCTGCCATTTGTGGCCTGAAAGACCCAAACAGACCCTGGACTTAATTAGCACGTGGTTTCTTGAAAGGATAATTTCACTGATGTATGCCATGGGAGGGTCCCAGGCTTACTAACTGGCTCGCCTGCTGAATGTGTTGATCAGAAAAATAAGTTTATTGCTTCCACAGCTAGGATCTCTCTCCCCCCACCCTTTGCCGTCAGACTATTAATGCGAGTTTTATGTAACAGGACAAATAGATCATGGTGTAAAGTCTTGGAAAATCCTCTGTGACTGCTGTAATAATGCTCTAATGTGTTAATCCCCTCAATCCTGTCAAAATTCCGGACGAATTTCAGGACACGCTGACAGAACAGCCCGCTCCCGGCGCTGGAGCCGCACTGGGCGAGGAGGCTGCTGCTTTTAACCTCTGTGGATGGAGAGGCGGCGATGTTGGGACTGGGGACGGAGCTGGGAGCCCACCTGGGAGAGGCTGGGAATCGATGGCAGGGAGGCTCATTTAGGGGAAGAGAAGGTAGCGGGAAGACAGAGGCGGCCTTGAGGGGCTCAGCCCAGAACTGCGCGTGGTGGACCCGGGAGGCGGTGGCGCCCGGCATTTATTGGTTTCTCCGTCTCCGTCTGCCGCTCTCTGTTTCTGTCTCTGTTGCTCTCTCTTCTCTGCTGGGAGTTGAGCTAAGCACTTTATCATCTCCACCACGGCCCTGTGAGATGGGCTCTAATCCAACCTCCCACGGCTCCCAAGATTTTTCAAAGCCCAGCCCAGGCACCCCATATTTCCTTCCACCTTCCTTCCTTTCTTCCTTTTCTTTCTCCCCTCATCTATGGGCCGGGCATCGGCTGGGCTAGGGGTCCAACAGGAAACAGGGTGGACATGGCTCACTGATCTTATGGGGTCAGCCACACCGGCATGGAACTAGCGATAATACCGTCTATGCTCAGACGGAGCGTCAGAACTAACCCAGTGAAGGACTGGGAAGGGCCTCCAGGGAAGTGATGCTGCCTTTGAATCCCTGGATGAGGAGGAGTTATCCGGGCAAGGAGATGGGAAGAGCATTCCAGTCGAAGGGAACAGCATGTGCGAATACACAGAGAGGAGCTGGCACTAGTGGGCTCTGGAAGGCACTGGACGGCTCCTGGTGCCCGGAGGGTAAACACGGAGCTTCTGGATATGGCACTCAAGGCTCTTCAAGTTCTGGCTCCAGACTCCTCTCTCCCTGACACCCCACCATACCACACACAGTCACGGACGTCACTAAGTTCTCGCTTCCTTTTATGGAACACCCATCCCAGGATCCAAAGATGAAGAGACTGAATGGATCCCTGACCTCGCAGAGCTCACAGCTTAGCTGATGAGAGATGTGTCATCTCCAGACTCCAAAAGGCACGAGCCAAATGCTCCACTCATTTTGTTTTTTAAAATATACTTTATTGATTATTTACAGAGAGGAAGGGAGAGGGATAGAAAGTCAGAAACATCGATGAGAGAGAGACATCGATCAGCCGCCTCCTGCACGACTCCACTGGGGATGTGCCCACAACCAAGTACATGCCCTTGACCGGAATCAAACCCGGGAACCTTCAGTCCTCAGGCCGATGCTCTATCCACTGAGCCAAACCGGTTTTGGCTCCACTCGTTTTTGACTGAGAGAATAAGTGAATAGGAGACCAACACAGAACCTGTCAGCAACGCCCATGGGAAGGAGAGCATTCCAGGAGATGGGAACAATTAGTGAAAGTGGGGAGGTGCAAGGGCCTGTGGCATGTTCAGGAACAGTGGGGTATGAGCTGTGGTGAGAGGGTGGGCCCCATGTTTGTGTGTGAGGCGAGCAGGGGCGGAGGGGCACCGGAAGGAGACACGGGGAGGAAGGGCCTCCGGCAGGTCAGGATGCCATGCTGAAGCTTCCGCTTTCATTGCTGACCCTGAGCAGGCACTGAGAGATGCGGTTGGACCTTGTGCTTCCGGAAGACTGACCGGAGCACAGGCAGTGGGCACGGAGGCCCAGCTGGGCAGAAATGTGCCCTGGAGTTACAGCAGTGGTCCAGGCCTAGGAGATGGGGAGAGGGGATGGGAGAGGAGATGCAGTCCTCCGAGCTGTGACTAATACGTCAACTGATGTCCACATGAACAGGGGAGGGGGCGGGTGCCTCAGAAGTGTCTGGCCGGAGCCTGCGGGACCAGGGGAGCCATTCACTGAGAAAAGGAACAGAAACTCCCAATGAGAGCACCTGCCCTTACGAAGCGACATCTGTGTGTCAGCTCTGTGCTCAGTGTCCCCCAAGCCCTGGCTTGTTCGGTCTTCACAGTGCCCGGCGTGGCACCTCTTACTGTGCTCACTGCGCAGATGCGTAGCTGATGCCAAGAGAGCGTAAGTGAACCACTGTGTTCCTGCTGCTCATGAATGGTGGATCCTGGCTGGGACTCAGGTCCTCCTCTGGGCCCAGAAGCTGGGGTGTGGACACAGTGTGTTCAGGCCCAGGTCTCTAACCGGGATAGAGGATTGGAGTCCAGAGAGATGTAGTCAATGAAAAGAGTAAGGGATGCTGAAACCGGTTTGGCTCAGCGGATAGAGCATTGGCCTGTGGACTGAAAGGTCCTGGGTTCCATTCCGGTCAAGGGCATGTATCCTGGTTGTGGGCACATTCCTAGTAGGGGGCATGCAGGAGGCGGCTGATCGATGTCTCTCTCTCATCGATGTTTCTAATTCTCTATCCCTCTCTCTTCCTCTCTGTAAAGAAATCAATAAAATACACTAAAAAAGAAAAAAAAGAGAAGAGTAAGGGCCTCCTTTCAGAACTTAGGATAGCCTTGTGCGGGGCCAGCCAGGAACAGAAAATGGATCCTTGCATGCAGCTGCAGGGAGGCCTGGGCCCCAGGGCGCCAAGCATCCTCGGGCAAACCCAGGCCCAGAGTGGTTAAGGGTCTTGCTTAGCACCACACAGGCAGAATGTGAAAAGGTCAATTCAGATTCCTAGCCCTGTTCTCTCCCGCCGTCTGCTCTCCAGGCATATTTCCCACAACTGAGGGGTCTAGGGCAACTCCCCAGGCAGACACTGGCAGCCTGTTACAAACACATGGGCACCCAATCTAGCCCCCGTCTCATGCTGGAACCCACCCTCCCATCCTAACTCCACCTCCTGCTTGGCCCCCAACCCAGCCCCATCCATCTGTCCCAGACTCCCTCCCCACCCTGCCCCTCCTTCCCTGCACGCGTGCTGACAGCTGCTGCCCTAGTCGCTGCTGGCTTCGACTTACACACACACACACACACACACACACACACACACACACACACACACACACGCTCACCCGCATGCATTTATTTCCTTTATCTCTCTGCCTCGATCAATTCCTCCATTCCCCTAATTATTTTTCCTTGTTCACTTTTGAATTCCCTCCAGTTTGTCTGCGTTGGCCCGGTAACGCGGTGCCCCCCGGGGAAATGCAATACTCTGCATGTGACTCCGCCAGGGTCGTATAGATTTTCTTGCTAACTATCTCCTCAGACCCCGGGTGACATGCTTTCTCGGCGCAGCAACTCTATTAGTGATTGGGCTCTCACAAAGACGCCGTTAAAAGTCACAAAATTGCAGGAAATACAGTCAAAGGGACATTAGGAGCCATTCTGATCGCATCTGTCATGTCTCCCCTGGCTGTTTGGAACTTTTCCTCCCCCCAGGTCGTAACCTGTGCTGTTTGCTTGGCTGTTAGGCTAAGTGAGATCCTTGACCTGTCTAGGCCTGAGTTTCCTCTGAGGATGCTCAGTGCTCATGGACCAGGCCTCTGGCTCTTCACCTCCTTGGAGTCATGTTAGGCCTCACTGCAGCTGGAGTCACGGAAGCAGATAACACGTGGATAACACCTGCACCATCTGTGAGACTGAGTGGCAATGTTGTCACCTCCTCTAAGCCTGCCCTGGTGGCTCAGGCAGAAAGTGTGTGGATATAACATTTCACTGTAGATGTTAAAATAAAACTGTAGATGTTAAAATAAAACCCCATTCTTGCACATGACATTAAATCCAGTGAGAGAAAGGCTCTGACTATGGTCATCGAGCTGTCTGTCTCTCCTGGGGCGCTGTCCAAGTCTTGGGGGACAGGACCATGTCAACTTTTCTTCCCTGCAAGAACATGGGAAGATGAAGCAGTTGTCAGACTATGTATCGGGGGTTTTCTCATGGAATGGGGTCCTTCCTTCTTGCGTGCACACAGGCAAGACTCTGCTTGTTCGTAAGCACACTCTCTGAGTGCTTACTACTTGTCAGACATTTGCTGGGTGCTGGGAACTTGAGGACAGGAAGATGGGAGATGGGTACCATTTCTGTCTTTTTTTTCCCCTCCTCTTTCTTTTTCTGTCTATGAAAAGATGTCTTTTTAAATAGATAGTTCTCTTACTTTTTTCACTATAAAAAGAATAAGTGATGGCCCCAGTCGGAGCGGCTCATTTGGTTGGAGTGTCATCTTATATACCAAAAAGTAGCAGGTTCTCCCAGCTGGCATGGCTCACATGGCCCACAGGGATTGGGCCCAAACTGGCAGTCAGACATCCCTCTCACAATCTGGGACTGCTGGCTCCTAATTGCTTGCCTGCCTGCCTGCCTGATTGCCCCTAACCACTTCTGCCTGCCAGCCTGATCATCCCCTAATTGCTCCCTTGCCAGCCTGATAGATGCCTAACTGCTTCCCTGCTGGCCTGATCGCCCACAACTTCCCTCCCCTGCAGGCCAATTGCCTCCAATTGCCCTCCACTGATCTTGTGACAACATAAGGGCAGCCATCTTATGATGATGTGGGGGTGGCCATCTTGTGGTGGCCATCTTGTGATGACATGCACAGCTATCTTGTGATGATATGAGGGCGAGACATCACCTAGCCTTTTATTAATATATGTATATATTAATTTCAATTCTTTATTGTTGAAAGTATTATATAAGTCTAATTTTCTCCTATTGAAAAAAATATTTTTTAAAGGTGGTGAGTTTGATTCCTGGTCAGGGCACATACCAGGTTACAGGTTTGGTCCTGGGTTGGGGCATGTTTAGAAGGCAACCAATTGATGTTTCTCTCTCTCTCCATTCCTTTTTCTAAGCATGTCCTTGGGTGAGGATTAAGAAGTAAGTGGAGTAGGAAAGGATATATACCCATGGTCCTTGATTTTCCAAAGAGATCCGGAGCTACTGATTTGCAAATGACCCTTAGTTACCTGGCATGGAGCCAGTGCTTAGCATGTAGCTGGCACTCAAGAATGTTATATTTTTTAGAGAATGTTTCCAATGAAGGAATAGGTGGATATAATAATTTAATATTACCTATTCCCCAATAAAAAAATCCCTTTCACAATAGCACAAGGGGTTATTACCCAGGTTATCATTGAAAGCCTCTAGTGACCAAGAGCCCCAATCTCACAAAGTCTCCCAATCTAATTTCAAATCACTCTGGTCTTAGAAAGGTCTTTCCTATGTTGAGCCCTGTCTGTCATCCTGTAACCGTGACCTCTTGGTTTAACTCTCTGGATACACACAAACTCGGTCTGCTCTGTTCATGCTCTTTGGAGATTTGAAGTCAGTGATTAGGCTCTCTGTGTCATTTTTAAACTTTTCAAAGAATATGATTATGGAATCTTGAACTACCTTGGTCACCCCCACCTGTATAAATTCCAGTTGTTAATTATGTGTTTCAAACTGTAGATGTTAAAATTGCTGAAACCGATTTAGCTCAGTGGATAGAGTGTCAGCCTGTGGACTAGAAGGTCCCGGGTTCGATTCTGGTCAAGGGCATGTATCCTGGTTTCGGGCACGTCTCTCTCTCATCGATGTTTCCAACTCTCTATCCCTCTCTCTTCCTCTCTATAAGAAATCAATAAAATATATTAAAAAAACTGTAGATGTTAAAATAAAACCCTATACTCTAGTTGTGGAGAGAGAGAAGATAATAAATAAAAATATGGACAAAGAGATCAACAGATTGATGCTGGAGTTAGCTATCAGTTATTGTTCCATTTTAAAATCGATTCCAGGCAAGGGTATTTACAAAGAAACAAAGAGATCCTCTAAATTTTATTTTTATTCTAATTCTTCCTGGGAGGTCGGGCCTACAGAAAGGCAAAATGAACTCCAATCAAAATATTTTGCTAAGTGCCATTCAGAGATGGCAAATATATTTCCTGTATGTTGTCTCTCCCTATTTCTGTGCTCATGATAGATATCCAAACCATTAAGTTATTCTTCTCTGTTTAACCTAAATGTGAGTCTTTCTTAACATAAAACTCCAGACTGCCATGGCCAATGGGTCTACATGAGTCTGTGCTGTATAATTTATTGCCACAATAACAACGCTGCACATGGGCAACTATAAAGTTTGGTGGCATATGCGACTTTATTGCCTATGTCCTGGGATGGCTGGAGCGTGGCTCATCTGGTTGGAGCTCAATGTGTTCTGGCTGCACTGTGACATGGGGGCTGGCTGAGGTCTTAGCTCTGTCTGGGTCAGCTTAGCTGGGGTGCTTCTGCTCGCAGGACCTCTCATCCTTCTTCTGGGACCAGCAGGCTCGTCTGAGCGTATTTTCACAGGAACAGAGCTGTCCAAGAGTGAATGGAAACACGCAAGGCTTTTGAGTTCTGGGCTTAGAATGTGCACGCTGCTCCATCTACCTCATCCTAAGGAACTCATATGGCTGGGATCAGATTCAAGGGGTGGAGAATAGACTTATCTCTTCAGTGAAAGAAACTACAGACTCATTGGTCAAAGTGTGTGGATATAGAGAATGCTAAAAAATTCAATGTGAAATGATATAAATAGATGTTTTTTAGGAAATGGAATGAAACGTTTACCCCCAGTCTCTTCCACAGGTTCTGGTTCTGCATGTGGAGAGGGTGGGCCTGCACCCTGTGGGTACCTGGCACAGCGACCGGCACAGAGCAGGACCTCACTAAATAAATGAAAGCAATTACTAATAAATAGCGGTGATTGGGACCATTTTTCTCCCGCACAGCTTCCTCTGCTCTTTGCCTGATGTCCTGGGGAGCTGGCTTGCTTTAAGAGCCGTGGGTGAGCTGTTGGCAGACCTGGGGCTCACATTCGGGCCCCCCTCTTTCCGGATCGGTGCTCTTTTCTGCTCACAGCACCGGCTCCACTGGGCCCTTCCAGAGCCACAGCGTACACGGTAGGCTTGGAACCCTTCCTCTCTGCCTGAGATTAACCGGCAGCCGGTGCTCCAGCCCCTCATGCACCCACCGATGGATGGAAACACGCTCCCTCGTGTACTGCAGTTTAGCATTTTGCTTTAACTTTTCTGTGCACACTGTCTGGCATTCCCAAATTGGCCTTTGTGGGACAATTGCTAACAACTCAGGCATGTAAGACACATACTCCTTCCGCAGGACATTAGGCCAGCTGTTGAAGGGACTTTCCTTGGAAAGGAAAGTTCTATTTGCAATTGAGGCAAGAATAGATTACGTGATGCTTTCAGATGTGTATTTGGGAAGATAGCGCCATTTCTCCCCTGTCCCATGTTTCCAGCTGTTGGGAGCCCTTCTCTCTCCCAAGAGCTGTCTATACCAGTAGCCTTCTTTCAGGAATTCTTGCTCATTCATACAATGCAAATGAGGACAGCAGGGATTGCCATCTTCTTGGACTGCTGTGTTCTCATTCAGAGGTCCCTGGTCTGAGGTCAGGAGATCTGCATCCCAGCCTAAGTTTGTCCTGGGCCTCCTTGAACAAACAGTACGAGCCAGTTTCCATTTTTAGGTTGTAGTTTTCCCAGCATGTTGGGTGCCCCAAGTTAATGCCACCCCTAAAGGAGTAAGGAGGGAGACAGCATGGACATCCCTGGAGTACCTTCCCTGTGACAAGCACTTAACATTCACGATCTCACTGAATATTCACAACAACCTTATGATCCCATTTTCTAGGCAAGGACACAGGTCAGAGAGGGAAGGTAACTCTTAGTCACAGAGTTTGGAAGGATTCACTACTGTATTTTTCACACCACACTGGGGCAGTGGGAAGTTGAGATTGTGTTATAGGTGTTGAGGTCTGAATTTATGGTAATATTCCTGGAAAATCGTGCAGAAGGCAGATCAGGGAAGACAATGCTGATGATAATGATGATGGTGATGATGATGTTGACATTGACAATAATGATGGTGATAATGACAATGATGACGTGAATTGATGAAGGTGATGATGATGGTGTTAATAAATGTGACGATAATGACAAAGATGAAGATGGTAATGGTGAATCTCGCTTGGATCTATATCTAGGACTGGCCCATGGCATTGTAGATAAGGGGCATCTTTCAGGTAGCTTCCTAAATGAACCCTTGATTATTTAAGAATGATCTAGTCTCAACTAATCTTCCCAGTTTTATTTATACTAATCTTTCCCAATACTTTGCTCTAGAGGGGTGAGCTTCCTCTATTCAAAAATGTATTGCCAAGTCTAGATTCTCTCTCATAGCCCTCAACCGGAAGCAACCCTACTGAGACCTTGATCTTGGACTTGTAGCTTCCATATATTTCTGTTGGTTAAGCCAGCCCCATTTGTGGTCTTTGTTAAGGCAGCTCTAAGAAACCAATATACTACATGTGGCTATTTAAATTTACATTAACCTGCATTAAAAATTTAATTCCTCAGTCACACTCGTCACCTTTCAAGAGTTTAATAGCTACTCATGGCTATTAAAACTAGTGGCTACCATATTAAAAATGCAGATAGAAAAAAGTTCCATCATCACAGGAATTTCTCTTAGCCAGTGTTGGGCTGAAAGGATCATTCAGAACCATGATTGCATATTAGACTATTCAAGGAGATTTAAATAAAATCAAATATTCACATAAAATCATAAGGAATAGTTACAAGAGATCCTGTATATCCTTTAGCCACTTTTCCCGATTAGTAAAATATCAATCCATTAGTAAAATATCAAAACCAGGATATTGACATTGATGGAATCTGATCAGAGTAGTTCATCACAAGGATTCCTCCTGATGCTCCACTTTTCCACCACTCTCAGCATCCCCTGGCCGAACAGAGAGGAGAGACATATTCCAGGCACAGCCGATGGCATGTAAATGACCCGAGGAGAAGGATAACTTTCTGGATCCGGCAATTAATCCAGCACAAAATAAGGCACAAATGGTGGGGAGATGGCAGAATTACTTCCCTGAGAGATGGGAACCCATTTGGATCCAAAGGACATATTCCCTACTGCCCAGAAGAAAACCATGAGCACCAAGGAAAGTATGCCATCTTAGAAAGGAGGTTTAAGCCATATGCTTTTACTTATAGGTGGAATTTAAAACACAAAATAAACAGGCAGAACAGAAACAGACTCACCGATGCAGAAAACACACTGATGGTTGCCAGATGGGAGGAGAGAAGAGGGCTGGGTGAAAAGGGTGAAGGGATTAAGAAGTACAAATTGGCAGGTACAAAATAAACACGGGGATGTGAAGTACAGCAAAGAAAACATAGTCAATAACATGGTAATAACTATCTATGGTGCCAGGTGGGCACGCGACTTATCAGGAGGTATCCATTCATAAAGTATATAAATTTCTAAACACCGTGCTATACACCAGAAAGTAATATAATTGAATTGAATGTTGATTGTATTTTCACAAAAAGGAAATGGATGTAGGCATTGACTTTATGGGTCCTGATTCACTTGGAAAAGTGTATTGGTTAGCAATTCTTTGTAACGAAAAAAAAACGCTGTAACTTGATAAATCAATCACTTTCTACTCGAGGGAGTTTTCGACCAGTTGGGCATAGAGGGAAGGCACTGGCATGGCTGAAGTTATGCCCACACTTGGGGGGGTGTCCCGAGTGGGAGGGTCCAATGCCACATTCCACTCCTCTCCCGCCTCTGGAAGTTTTCCTCTGCTGATCTCTCTTCCCAGAGGGAACAGAAAGCAGAGAAATGGGCTAGGAATCCCATTTATATCCATTAACACCCTAAAGATGAAAAATACCTTTTCATTATCCCTGGGATAATTCAAGCCCATTGCATAGGAAAATGTTATACATCTTTGTCACTGCAATCTTGGGGGCAAGGGATTAGGATTTGCGGTACAGAGCACGCACACGGTCCTGTGGAAACTCTCCAGGCCCACGGGTATCCAGTGATAACGCACTCGAACAGTCTTCCCGAATGGGCTCCAAGAGAGAGCTCAGGTTCCAGAGACTAGAGGAGGGAACCTGGATCAGAGCTCCCCAAATAGTGAGAGAGGGGCTGTGCTCCCTGTAGCACACCCTTAAGTACCATTGCATCATAACCCCACCTACCGGACACGAGTTGAATTCTGACTCATGCCAAGAGCTCTGCTAACCTATCTGCCCAGGCCTCCATTTCACCTTTGTGACTCTACGTCTCTCTTTAAAATAGTTTTGGAATGGAGGTGTAATGTCTATATGGCAAAGTACACTTACTGGATCCATGTCCCGGGTACACGTTTGGTGGATGTTTGCACAAGTGTACTCTATGTGACCTCATGAAATACTCCCTGCTCACTTTGATCACCGACTCTTAGTGTCACCTTTTAGAAGCTTCCAGAATGTATTCTTCTGTGCCTGGCTTCTTCTGTTCAGCCGACTGTGCCTGAGCTTCATCCGCACCGTGTGAGTCAGAAGCTCACTGTTTTTGTCGCTGTGCACCGGAGCATTGTATGACTAGACTGCGATTGATTCGCCCGTTCTTTTGCTGATGGATATTTGGGTTGCTTTCAGTTTAGGGATATTTTGTTTGCATGTTTTTTGTTTATCTATGTATCTACTTTTGTGTACAGACGCATGCCTGGGACCACGATGCCAAATACGTTTCTTACTGTGAGTTTTGTACTTCTTTATTCTGATCACCCCGTTCAAGCTCTTTAGCAGGCAACACACAGGATCTCACTTGCTCTTTCACACCAGCCTCCTCCGAGTTGTGCGCCGCTGTGAACATCATCCTGCTGTGCAGGGGAGGGATGGAGGCTCACGGTGGGGATGTCATGCATCCAAGTTCATGGGGAGCGGTGAACCTGGGTGTGAGCCCCGGGGGTGTGCATCGAGGTTCCAGAACATTTCTCTGGGCCTTGCCCTGCCTCTCCAAGGTGAGAGCCGGCGCTCCACTCCAGAGGCCATCGCTGAAGCCAGTCTGCCGCCTCTTGGCCCCCAGTGGACAGATGCTCATGGGTCCCTCAGAGTTGGTGAGTCAGGCTGCAAAGTGGCTTTTTCGCTTCAGATCTGCCTGTGGATGCGCCCTTTCCCTGTAAGCCCTGGGCTGTTGCCATCACTTCCTCTCTGTAATAAAATTGAATCTAGTTTCCAGGATATTTAACTGAAGTTTTACTTCCCGGGCTCGGTCCTGCAAAATTGCCACTGGATCTGGGGACCTCAGAGAGAGACACTCAGGCTGGCACAGGGCGGGGCGGGGTGGAGGAATTGATGCCAGGCTAGGAAATTGCCCTGATAATACTGCTGGTCGCAGCCAATGAGTAATAAAGGTGCATTTTGAGCTGGTTTGGGATCGATGCCCCTGAAGAGGGGAGAGGAAGAGGACTGCAGTCTGGGTAGGGGGCGTAGTTAATTCTGAGGGTGAGATTCTCCTGGTCTGGAATGATGCCCGCAGGCTGATGGCAGAGACGAGTGCCGTCCCTCTCTGTGGACAGCGCCAGTCTTCTTCATTCCAGAGCGCTTCTGTTTCACTGGCTACCAGAATATCAGGACACGAGGGATCCTTGGGATTGGGTAGCAAGGTGTTATTCCTGCACTCTGCAGAAATGGAGTCACGTTGTCCCGGGAACTCGTCCTGCCATTCGCTGAATGTTCATGACACGGGGACTCTGGTAGATTGGCAGGGGGATCTTAGCTGTGCACCACGTGTCTCTCCTCCTCCTCCTGGGACCAGTGGGTTACCCCGGGGGAGATCCTTCTCATGCAAGAGACGGAAGTACAAGAGGGAGCAAGCTTAACTGCACACGTGTTTCTTCACTTCACTCGCAGCATCTGCAGATATCATGGGGAAGGCAGACTTCTGAGAGGATGCGCAGTGATCCTCACCTCCTGGCCTTCGTGCCCTCCCCTGAGATGGGCCAGGCACGTGGTGAGCTTCGAACCGAAAGACCACAACAGAGGCAACGGGCTTTGTGATCAGGTTACCAAACGCTGGTGCTCCTACCTTGCTAGCAGATCCTCTCTCTGATCTCCTTGGCTTATGAACGTTGAAGTGGTCCAGATGGCAAGGCACTGAGGGCCGCCTCCGGCCAACGGTATGTGTGGAACCGAATCCTGCCAATACACCACATGAGCTTGGAAGCAGACCCTTCCCCGCTTGAGCCCCGAGGTGAGTGAACACAGACCAGCTGACACCTTCATTGCAGCCCCTGAGAGGCCCAGAAGCAAAGGACCCGGTGAAAGTTCTGGCCCACAGGCACTGTGAGATAATACATACGTGTGGTTTTAATCTCCTAAGTTTGTGATGTAGCAATAGATAACTAATTCGGATCCTTCAGCTAAAAAAACAAATCGCATGGCCAGGCCTGCAGTGGGGAGTTATGCTCTGCAAAGTCACAAGATAAAGGGAGTGGAGGAGAAGTGGGGTCATTAATGCAGCTCACCCCGAGCACCTGCCACATACCAGGAGAGGTGGACGCAGGAGATCCAGAGCTGAACAAGACCTAGGTCTTGACCTTGGGAAGCTCTCGAGCTAATGGAAGAGCCAGAAAAGGCCTTTGGAGACTGAGTAATAATTTGCTCAATGGACACTTGACACTGACTCCATGTGGAGCTTCCTAAAAAGGTCACTACCTCACCCAGGATTGATAAAAGGGAGTCTGAGAGCGTTCTCAAGGCTCTTTCAGGAGCGGAGAGAGCCCGGGTGCCTTGGAAATGCAGCTTCAGGCTGCATCTGCCAATTCTGAGCAGGAACCTATAGGCAATGCCCATCATCTGTCCAGGGAACAGGCCTGGGCAACCATGGCAACCAAGCCTCATCCATCACTGATGGCAATCACGAGAACAGGAGGAGGTTTGGCTGGAAAGGAGGCATGGAGGGAAGTGGCAGACACTGGGAGCCTGACTCTGAGGGGGGAGGGGGACATAACATATACGGTTTATCTCCTTTGTGTTGGACACTGTGCTAGGCACCATCTCACTTGTGCATCATAATGGCTAGGTGAGCTAGGCATTATTATCCCCACTTTGTAGGTGGGAAAACTGACTGTAGCTGAGATAATGCAACCCAGGCATGTGCCCTTGACCAGAATCAAACCCAGGACCCCTTCAGTCCACAGGCCGACGCTCTATCCACTGAGCCAAACTGTCTGAGGCTGTTGTTGCTTTTGAGACTCAAAATCTAGCCTTGCCCAGTGTTGGTGGGTCTGATCCATCCAGCATGCTGTTTTGCACACGAGCTTTCTTTAGGGGGGCTTTGCAGTAGGAACAGGTCTCTGCTTGCTTCCTGGGAGCCGGGAGGCCTTAGCCAAAGAATGTTCAAATGAGTTGGAAGGGACTCCATCGGGCCATGATCCTTCAGGTGCCAGAATCAGAGGCTCAGCTTTCTGAACCCAGCAGGAGTGCCAGAGGCCCAGCGTACAGAGAGGTCAGGGTCACCATTTGTGGCTGGCATTGGTCCCCGGCAGAGCCGTCATCTGAGTGACAGTTGCTGCTATTCTCCTGTGCACGTCTGCTCAGGTGCAACGATATCAGTGTATGTACCACTGTAGCACTCGAGGGTTGAGAAAAATGTATCTTAAGGTCAACCAGAACCCCGGGCGAGGCTCAGGTGCCTCTCAGGTTGTTGCCTTCTCCGAGGTGTTAGCAGTCAGTTGTACAGTGCGCACCGGGTCGTGTTGTGATGCTACAGTGCCTTGTACGTTTCGGGTGCTTCTCGACTGACTTTTAGTTGTCACCGCGCTGACAGCAGATAACGCATCAGCGGGGAAATTGAAATGTAGTGGTTGGTCTCCATAAAAAGAAAGAAAAAGAGACATTAGGCTGGGATGTCTGAAGTGCATCCAACAGAAATGGGCCGAATCAGATTTTTAAAACGATGTTCTAATGTTACAAGATACATTTCACCAGTGTTTTCTGACAAACAGAATTTTCACTGGCGGGGAAACCCTCACACAGTATGGATTATAATAAAAGCTAACATTTACTGAGAGCTCTCCACGTGCCAGGTAATGTTCTAAGTTCTGTGTGAATCTCAGTGCCTTTAGCTGAAGACCCTGGTGAAGGAACTGAAACGCGAAAAGGTTAGGGCGCTGGCTCAAGGTCACAGAACTAATGAGTGGTGGGTCATGGACTTGTAACCACACCCTTGACTCTTGTCCATCTCATGCTTATTTGGGGGAAGCGTGAACCTGGTCATGCCCAACTCTGCCTATCCCGTGCCTGCCTCCAAAGCAGCCGGGTGGCTCTGGACTCATGCAGCTCTGCTGGTGGCTCCCTTAGGTCCTGAGCCTGAATCTCCCATGGGTCCCTCTGCTGCCTGGCAACCACCATCTGTTTCCCCGGTCCATTCACTCTCTCTCTCATCGACATGATTTTTCTCACACCTTCTCCTCCCGCCTTGAACCGCCAACACTTCACCTCTCCCTCGGTCTCACCTCATGGCCTATTTCCCATTTCACAGAGACGTTAAAGCCATGAGGAGAGAATGTCCACAGGGTCCCACCACCCCCAGTGGCCCGCCTCCCTGCCCTTCCACCAGCAGGTAGAGGTGCGTCCCCACTCCTGAGAACAGCCTCCTCCCCTCCACTCCACGGACAGGGCTTCAGCAATTGTCCCCGTCTCACCTACAGCACTGCAGGTCCTTCTTTCCGGGTCGTTGACATCATGTACAAACACAATAATACCTCCTGTGTTAAACAGACAGCCACCAACCTATTCCACAGGCCTCTTGAGCTGCCATTTCATTTCTCTGGTCTCCTTTTATATCAAATATTCTAACCCTTCTTACCATCTTTGGGTAAGATGGGTCTTTATGTAACTGCCCTAATCCCTCTCATCACGCCCCCTTGCAATAAACTGACTGGGATTCTGCTCCCACCACTCCATCAAAACTGGGTTTACCAAGGTCACCCATGACCCATGACCCCAGCATGGCTCAAACCAGCAGTCTAGTCCCCGGTCACCTCCATGCTGTCCTGTTGGCAGTGGACATAAAACTGAACGCTTTCTCCTCCTTAAAGCACTTTGTTCACTTGGTCTCCAGGACACTTGACCCTCCTTATCTCCACTCCCTCATCCACCCCTGCCCCTTCTCAGTCTCCCCGCTGGTTTCTTCTCGACCCCTGACCTCCTGATCTTGGGGATCTCCAGGCTCAGCTCTGGTACCTCTTTGTCAGTCCACACCGACGGCTTCGCTGATCCCATGCTGTCTCCCTCGTACTTTAAGCACCTCCTCGATAGATAGTCCTCAGATATTTCCAAGTTGGACCACTTCTCTGAGTTCCACACTCACCTGTCCATCTTCTTAGATTTCTAATGGGGTCTTGAAGGCAACATACTCCAAACTAAAGTCCTGATCCACAGCCCCCCGAATCTCCTTCCCTAGTCCTCCCATCTCAGGGAAGGTGGATTGCAGCTTCGCTCTACCAGTTCCTTGGGCCAAACCCTTTGGAGTCATCCTCGACTCCTCTTTCTTTTGTAAGTTATATCCAATCAGTCAGGAGCGCCTATGAGTTCTATTCCCAAAGCGTATGCAAAACCCAGTCCCTTCTCCCTGTGCACGTGGTCTCAGGCACCGATCATCTCTTCTGAAGCATGGGAAACTCCTCTTCTTCCTCCTCTTCCTACCTTTATTCCCTACACGCTGTTTTCAACCCAGCGTTCCAAGTGACGTAAAAGCACACTGTGTTTCCTCTGCCTAAAACCCCCCAGAGGCTCCCTTATAGTCCATCTGGAAGCCAATGGCAATATAATGGCCCCCCAGTGTGATCTATCCTTCTAGCCCCCATCCCTTCCCCTCCACCTCTCTTCTCCCTGACCTCGTTTCCCACCACCTCACCCTGGCTCAGTTCCTCCAGTGGTTCCGCCTCAGCCTGCCCACTCTTCCCTGGCTGGCCCGGTGCTGGCTGGATGCCCTTCCCGCAGACTCAGGGCCGGCTCCTCATTCCTTCAAACTTTTGCTCAGACTTTCCAAGTGAGGCCACCTTGACCGATTTCAAGTTGAACTTTGCACCACCTCAGACTCCCTACCCCGTTTCCTGCTTATTGCTCCCACAGCACCGCCCCTGGACTAACCCATAGTGCAGTGATCATGCTACAGATTCCATTACTTATTTTATTGATTGTTCATCGCTCACATGCCAAAATTTTAAACTCCGAGAGGAAAGGGTGCTTTTGATTTGCCCCCTGCTGTGTCCAGTGCTTGGAGTAGCATACAATACATTGTAGGCACTCATGGGCTATCTGCTGAGTGAACTATACCCAGGGATGTGATCTGGAAGAGAATATTTTGTATAATCTGCTTCCTCTTAAGCCTCTGCGTCACTTTGAAGAATATCCGAAGATTGCAAAGCCATCTTTCTTTGATGTTGTTTTTTTTTAACTTGTCAGCATTTGTAGCTACTCATCTGTGCAAATAATGTTTTCAAGATGCTATACAACCCAAACTAATAAAAATGATCAGGCTCTTTTGATAAACACACAAAAAAGTGAAGTCAGGGGGTTACGGATGACAATTGCAGTTTTATACCAACCTGAGCATCCAATTTATTTAATCAAAACAGCCTTGTTCTTATTGACTGACTTAATAATAAATAAAGGTTATAACCTGTATTTATAAAATAAAGTCACCTGCTAATAAAGCATTGCTTTTTAAAAACCTGGTTTGTAGATTGCATTTCATGCAAGAATTTAAAAATAGCTAAAAGTATGTTTGAAAACCATTATATCTAATAAAGAAGGAATATGCAAATTAACCCTCATGCCCTCACAAGATGGCTGCTTATGACCAAGAGGGCAGGGGGGTTAGTGAGGGATGACCAAACAACTGAACAAGCAGGCTGCATGGTATGACCAGGCTGGCAGGGTGGTGGGGGGAGGCAGTTGGGGTGACCAGGTTGGCAGAGGGGAGCAGTTGGAGGCAAGCAGGCCTGCAGGGAGGGCTGGCAGTAAGAAGTGACCAGGCTGGTGGGGGGAGGGTGTG
>PVJN01024137.1:0-31487 GCA_004026805.1 Lasiurus borealis | reverse complement strand
GATCTTCAATAATAATATGGCTCATATTGATATTTACTGCTGTGTTGCTGACAATTACCTGAAAAAGGAGTTGGGTTGCTTCACTGGGCTAGAAAAAGTTTAGCTACATCAGAAGGTCTAATTAAGCAATTTTATTCTACATATATAAAAGGCTAAGTTGACATTCGCATGTATGATACATACAAAGTTCTCACTGGCACCAAAGTCATGCATGTATTTTGATTTGTCATTGTCGATTGTGACTTTGATTGACACTTCTATTATAGAGAAAGGGCAAATAGATATATTAAAATATTTCTTCCAATTAATTTCCTTTCAATGTGCATGCATTTATGCACCAGGCCACTAATTTATGATATTTAAGGTTTGCCTTAGTTCAGCCTAAGTCCAATTTTCCAGGCCTGATCTCCTAACACTCCTCACTCCCAACATTTTATCTTGTAGCAATAATCAATAATTTATAGTTCCTTGAAAACATGATAATGCCTCACACTTCATGGTTTTGTGCATGCTATTTCCACTACTTGCAATTACTTTTCTCTCTTCCCTTTCCTTCCCCAGAATCTCCTGGTGAACTTCATTAGAGCTTCTCAAAATAGTATTCTGATTTCATTTACCATCATTATCATTGTAATGAATCACTTATTCTTTTGCACCTATATATAGGCTATATATATATTTGTATTTCCGATAGTTTTTTTTTTTAAATTTAGAAACCTTTTTAAATTTACAGACCTGTCATCACTATTATATTAGGATTCCATTGAAAGAAGAGATAATCTTTGTGTCCCACTTTCAAACACAGTGCCTTAAGATGGTAAATTCTCAGAAACTGATTGCAAACTGAACTGAAAAGTTGTTATATATACCCACAATTTGGCAGTCTTAGGTCTTATTTTAGATATTTTATATTGAATATGAATTACATAATCAGAACTAGTGTTGTCTAGTAGTAGCATTACTAAATATACATATATCTATTTCTTTTTTTTTTTCCTTCAGATACTTCAAATACACAGTTTTCCCAGGCAGATATTTATTTCTTTAGGCAAGATGACAAAGTAACAACATGTAAGGCAGCTTTTTGGCAGTATAGCTAGAATTCAAAACAATGATAAAAGGGGTTTGTCAAGAAGAAATATGATGAAAAGATGTTTTCTCAATTATTTTATTACAAGAATAATCAATTAAAATGTCCATTTTCTATGAGTTTACTTGGCAATAAATAAGTCCTGATTTTTTTTTCCCCTTTAGAAAGATCATGTAGATGTCATTTGTTGCTGAGTAACTATGAAGCAAGGGAACAATTTACTTAACTAGAGAAAAGATATATTGCACGTTTGTATATCATGCATGGGTAAAAAGATTTAGAGGGAAAGTTATCTTCCTGGAAAATCCCTTGATAGTTGTGTACAGTGTCATTTGAATACTTGAGATGCGAAACAGTAGATGTTCTAAACCTGTTCATATTCTCTTAGTGACAAGCGGATGCCTTTTATAGCTTGTATTTGCTATGGGCTTCATTTGGGTGTTCAACTGTTCCTGATAAGCAGTTTTCAATAACAATGGAGACATCAAACCAGGTTGTGCCCATTCTGGGGTTCTGAAGCTTCTCACTTTCCTCTGAGCATGTTTTAGAGTTTGGGGATGTATGAGGTGCCATCTTCCCTATTTTATGTTAATTCTCATGTCATTTTATACTTCATGTGTGTTTACATAAAGTTGTTTTGCTTTTATGCATTTAATCAATTGGAGCCATGATTTCATTTAAATACCTAGATACGTCATAAATTCAGTTTTGCTCAAACCAAAGCAAAACTTCAGACATCATGATGGTATTCTTATAGAGTTAGGTAGAACTTAACAGTGTTTTTATTTTTAAGCAAAACCTTGGTGGCTTCTTGACAAACACATGTTATTCTTACTCCATTGTTATTTGCTATTATGTATAATGGAAGAATACACATATATACTTTTTTTCTTTTTAAGTATTTTTACACAGGCGATGTCTACTATATATATTATACTAAGCTTACATTTTCCACTTATCTTGGACATTGTTTCACTACTGTTTAAATTTTCTTAAATACATATGGAACATTTCATTATCTGAAGTTACTGGAATTTAATGCATCTTATAAAATGAATATTTAGATTGTTTCAAATATTTTATTACTAACAATAAACATCCGCATAAATATCTTCTATAACGTGTGGAGGTATAATTGTGTGATAAATTTCTATAAGTAAAAGCTTAAAGTCCAAGGGGTATAGGTTTAAGTTGCAGATTTTGATTATTATAATAGCTTTATTAACTCAAAAAAATGTCACAATGGTACAGTAAACCTGCTTTTGCCTGACTAATATCTTAGCTCAGGTTGCAATAGCAAATACTGTAAACTGGGTCACTTATCAACAGAAATGTATATCTCACAGTTCTGGCATTCAGGGTGCCAACATGATTGGGTTCCTGTGAGGGCCTCTTCTTGGTTGCAGACAGCTCACTTCTGGTATGTCCTCATCAGGTGAAGAGCAGCAAGCTGGAGGAAGAGCTCCTGTATCTTTATAAGGGCATTAATGCCAGTCATGAGGGTTGCTCTACCCTCATGACCTAATCACCCTCTGAAGACCTGCACCTCCTAATACTAGCATATTGAAGACTAGGATTTCAAATAGGGATTTTGGGAGGGGAACACTAACATTCAGTCTGTAACATAAAAGATACTTAATTCCCCAAGTTACCTATGAGCTTCCTGTTTGAGAAATCACGAAATCATTATATTGCTACTTCCTCTCTCCATATTCCCATCAATTGATTTTCAGTTGATATATTTATTTGATATTATTTGTATAGATTTAAATGTATGTGTATTGTATATTTATTTGGTTTTAAAGTACTACTGTACCCGGGTATAAAATCAACAATGTCTGCATATTTATATTAACTCTTCTCTCACTTTTTTTTTCCAACTTTCGTTGAATTTATCATATTTGCAATCTATACTGTTACCATAATACTGACATTTATTTTAATTTTTGACTCTTGAAAGAAGTCAACTCCCATGGCTCGTTCATTTGTAACAGGTTTTCTATCCTCAAGTTAAATGAAAATTTTATTTTATTTGTTTTTCAAGAAGAGTTCCTGAGAACTAAATTTCAATTGCATTGATTTTCAAATGAGAGAATTTTAATTATTTATTGGATCAATTTTTCTCCTTGAGTAACTTTGAGCATTTTTTTCCTTTGTTTTCTGGCACTGAATATTACTATGAAGTCTGAGGTTAACCTGATTTCTTTACCTCTACCTTAAAGGTAGCTTGATCTTCTTATCTTTCCTTATCTTATTTCAATAACTTTACTAAGGCATGTTGTGATATTGAGCCTTCAGTGTCAATCTCTCTGAGAAAATGTCTTTTCATGTCTAAAGATTCACACGTGTTTTTGTTTGTGTGTGTGTGTATGTGTGTTTTCTGGCAAGGTTTTGTGAATTATATCTGTATTTATTTTTATATCTATAGTTGTTCCTTAATAACCGTATGAATTTGGTTCCCAAAAATCTCCTGTGAATACCAAAATATGTAAATGCTCAAGTCCCTAAAATAAAGGGCATAGTATTTGCATATAACCTGTATTTATACTAATACATAGACTACAGTTGGGTTTGCCTACAGACTTCTTCAAGTGAATTCAACATAGTATTTGACATGTAGCAAATTCAAGTTTTGCTTTTTGGAACTTTATTAGATTCTAAAATATCTTTTCAATCCATATATGTGAAACCCATCAACATGGAAAGCTGACTGCATTTTATTTCTTTTCTTTGGGCTCCTGAATGCATATATTGGATATTCTTATATGCCTTTTTTGTCTGTTATATTTTCTATATAATTTTAACTTTCTTTAACATTTTACTTGCCTTTTTCTGTCCTTTATTTTATGATTTGTACTGTGTTTTCATAGGGTGTAGTACCCTTTTGCTCTCTTTTTATGTGCCAATTTTCTGTTGCCAGAAATGATAAAGTTTCATTTTTTTCTGAAAGCTAATGTTGTATCTTCTGTTACAGCTTTTTTGAGCTTTTAATATTCCTGCTTTGAATTATTGCCTTTTAGCATATATGTGAACTTGTAATTTTTTAGCGTTTCCTATTCTATAAATTGGAAATAGGGTAATAATTGTTCTACTTGATAAGGATGTGGTGGAAATTAAGTGAGTTAATTTATTTAAAGCACTTAGAATAGTGTCTTACACATGGTAAGCATCTTATAAGTGTTTGTCATTATATTTGTGGTTTTCTTTTATAGAGGCAACTCCTTTTTTTATTTTTATTTTTATAATTCATACAGATAAGTGATCCCAATTTTTATCTGCTTTGTGGCAACATTATTCTGGTGAATATTTTTTTGTTTTATCTTTTTTCCAATCTGACATCTGGCTCCTTGGAAACATACATACTCACATACAATAAAATAGATAAATAATTAAGTGGCCTAGTCAAGGAAAATGTGAGCAAAAGTTACAATTAAGTACGAGGAATAGAATTATAAAATAAGCTGAAGACTCATAAAACTATACTTCTCACAATTCTATGCAGACACATTTGAAAGAATTTGTGGAATGTAGAAATACCTATAAAAAGATACCTTATCTAAATGAGGGTAGGCAGGGAGGAAAAGCCTAAAGAGACTGATAATAATGGAAGGAGCTGATAAAGTCAGGTCTCAAACAGTAGTCATAGGTAGATATTTGTAACCCTCAGGGACCAAGTTTGCCATTGCTCTTCTACAGTTTTGAATAGCATGGTGAAGGAAAGGCTTTATAGGACCAGCAACATATCTAAACCTGAAAATAACACACCTTTACTCACAAATACGTACACACACTAGCAACGGCACCTACCACCACCACAAGTATTATAGAATAAGCTACTTTTTAATTAAGATATAATTATTATATAGCATTGTATTACTTTAATGTGTGCAACATAATGATTGACATATGTTGGGAAATGATTACCACAATAATTTTAGATAACATCCTTCACCACACTTAGTTACAATATTTTTTCTTGTGATAAGAATTTTTTAAAATTTGCTATCTCGGCCCTGGCCAGGTAGCTCAGTTGGTGAAGGCATTGTACTGATATATCAAGGTTGTGGGTTCGATCCCCAGTCAGGACACATACAAGAATCAGAATCAACCAATAAATACCATAAATAAGTAGAACAAGAAATCTATGTTTCTCTCTCTCTTCCTTTCCCCCTCTTCCTTTTCTCTTTCTCTAAGACTAATAAAAATATAAAAATAAAAAGTAATTTCTATAAAAATACACTTTCTTAGTAACTGTCAAAAATACAATACTGCATTGCTAACTAGAGTCCCTGTATATTATATCCCCAGAACTTGGCTTCCAATGTGAGTTTGTGCCTTTGGACTACCTTCACCAATCTCCCCTGATCCTTGCCTCTGGCAACCACCATTATGTTCTCTATATCTATGAGTTCAGTGGGTTTTGTGCGTTTGTATTAGATTTCACATATAATTGAGATCATCAAGTATTTGCTTTACTCTGTCTCATTATACTCTCTTATTTCACTTAGCATAATGCTCTCAAGGTTCATCCATGTTGTAGCAAATGGAAGAGTATCCTTCTTATGGCTGAACAATATTCCATTGTATATATACCACATTTACTTTACCCATTGACTATTGTAAATAATGCTTCAATGAACATGGGATGCAGGTATCTTTTTGAGATAGTGATTTTGTTTCCTTCAAATAGATATCCAGAAGTGAAATTGCTGGGTTATACTGTAGTTCTGTCTTTAATTTTTTGAGGAATCTTCATACTATTTTTTATAGAGTCACACTAAGTATAACCTTAAGTACGGAATTCATTGTACTTTAAAAGAAGAATGCAGCCCCCCAAAATGGGGTTTATACGAGTAGTAAAATATTTTAATATTAAAAGTTATGCTAATCTATATATATAAAAGGCTAAGTGTCCCTCTGTCTGTCTGACGGGTAGCTATGCTGCACACTGGCTATTTAAAGATAAACGGCACCACGGATCTGGTGCCGATAAAGCAACACTCAGCTTCCCTCAAGTGGGACACAGGCCCTGCCATCACCCCAGAGCGACACTGCAGCAAATTGCAGCCAACGCTGCCAAGACACAATGGCACAAAATGTGGCCCACAGCCCAGACCAGAAACAGTGGCTGTGGGCACTGGGTAATGATGTCACGTGGCAAGGCCCGGCTTCTTCTCCCTAGTGACTCACCTTCTTGAAGTTTCTTCAGCCCAGGAAGGTGATTTGCTTTATATCCAGGAGCAAACATTTTACAGTTTAACCAAATGTTTATGAAACATTTTCCCATGCCTCATCTCATTTGATCCTCACAGAAGTCCTGAAGTAGGTAGATAGATTTGGTAGAATCCTATTTCCATTTTTTTTAAATATATTTTTATTGGTTTCAGAGAGGAAGGAGGCGGGGGGGGGGGAGAGACAGAGATAGAAATATCAACAATGAAAGAGAATCATTGATCAGCTGCCTCCTCTATTGGAGATGGAGCCTGGAACTCAGGCATGTGCCCTTAACCGGAATTGAACCTGGGACCCTTCAGTCAGCAGGTCAATGCTCTATCTGCTGAGCCAAACCAGACAGAACCTTTTTTTTTTTTTCATTAACAAGACACAAATGTTAAAGTATTTCTTCTAATTAATTTCCTTTCAATGTGTACAAATCCATGCACCAGGACACAAGTATAATATAAATTAGCATATCAATTAGAAAAAATTATATAATCACCTCAACAGATTTTCCCAAAAATATTTGATAGAACAATTTCTATTCTGCCTAAAACCTTACATATCCTTCCCTGATATGTGTGTATTACATACATATTAAACATATGTATACATATCACAAAAATATATATCCACACATATGTGTATGTGTATATACCTTCTCTATATTTCTAGGTAGGAATGCATTAAATAAACAAAAGCTTTTATGCTTAATGATGAGTAGTTAGATGACATTCCTGTGAAATTATGACAAAATATGCTTTCATCACTTCTATACTTTTATATTTCTCTGGAATTATAAGCTGATGTAACTGGACAAGAGTGAAATAGTGTCAAAAAGTTAAGTGAAAAATATCATTATATGCAAGAAATGTGTTTGAATAATAGAATACCACTGAAAATGTATTAGAAACGAGAATGTAATGATAATAATAGTGCTGGTCACAAATACACACACACCCATACAAATTATATAATATATGAATAAAATTGAAACAAAAACACCTAATGAAAACCTGAGCAAGAAAAGTTTAAATTCCAAATAAAGAAAACCTTAAACTTTCATCTATTTATTTTTTTTTATAATGTTTGTTTTGACTGAGAGAGAGAGAGAGAGAGAGAGATAGTGAAATATTGATGTGAAAAAGAAACATTGATTGGTTGTCTATTCCATTCCCCTGACCAGGGGGATGGAATCCACAACCCAAGCATATGCCTTACCTTGACCAGGAATCAAACCAGTGACCTTTCAGTGCACAGGATAATGCTCATCCAATTAAGCCACACCAGTCAGGGCTGATCCACTTATTAAAACATTGGAAAAATACACCTTGTTCTTATAAGACCATATACTATGAAAACTGTGAACAGGCAATTCTTAATTTTATTTATAAAATAAAATGAGGCCTCAACTAAAATAGTCTTCAAAATTAAAAAACATGATAAAATGATACAAATTATATTTGCAACAGTGAAATATAAGACTGGCTGTAATGTGTTACGTGTTGTTTAGTCAACTTTGACTCCTGGCCACTGTATGAATGAGTGATGTGCACAATGTCCTGTACTCAATAGCTCTCCTCAGCTTTGGGGATGCACACTTATAACTTGTTTTATGCTGTCCATCCATCTCATATTTAATTTCCTCTTTTTCTGCTGTCTTCTAGCATTATTATCTTTCCCAAAGAACCCTGCCTTCTCATAATGTGCTCAAAGTAGGACAACTTCACTTTTGTCTTAGTCGCCTCCAGCGATGTTTCAGGGTCAGTATGATCTAGGACCCACTTGTTATGATAGTTCCCTAAAGGAGGGACCAACAGAAATAATGGTAATTCTAAATTAATGAATTAAAACTTTGTTTTCATACTGGAGAATATATAGCAATCAGAACTTGGTTTTCCAGAGATAGAATGAAACATAATTTAATTTATGGTAAAGGAATCAGTGAGAGAAGAATTACCCACTCACTCCTATTCAATTTATTTGTGCCTGTCCACATTATGTTTGACTTTTTCCCCCTCTTGACCACTTTATCATATATCATGGTGATTGCTTTTTAAAAGTAATGCTCACTCTAGCACTGATTTAAATTCCCTCAGCAATAAACTTATTTTTTCTTGTTTTACCACATCACTAAAGCATTAATGTTTTCTACTGCACAGAGGCCTTAGTAAGCAGAACTGGACCAACTGGTAGCTAGGGAGCCAGCCTGAACTCGGGAAAGGTGAGGTGACTGGGCAAGGAGCTTTAAATAGTCTGTGACTTTGAATTTGGTTCTTGCTTTGTAAAAGGTGCACTATGACCTGTTCTGCTATGTATTACAGCTATTATAGAGGGGGGTGGGAGTGGCCTTGGTCAGGAGACCCTAGAACAGTTGTGGTAAATGAAAACCATAGATGATCATACTTATTTTCACTTCTAAATTTTCTAAGCTATTCAAAAACTTTTCTTTTCCTTAGGATTTATTTCTAGAAATGAGAGAATGCTTTAGAAAAATCCTTCTTATTTTTGTTTTCAGGATTGTTTCAATCATTAAATTAAGATCAATATGCACATACTAAATTTTATATGAAATTTCATAATGCAATCTCATGTTAACTTATTCACTAATCATAAAACAAATTGCTGGGATAATTGTATAACTCATATTTTATTAATGCTTAATTAAGATATAGGTTAAGTAATTGTGGCATATTACAGTACTAGTGAATCAGAAAGGTATGATAAACAACACAATGACAGAAAATTACTAGGTAGAGGCATTTAATTTTATAGCTCCTTTAGTCAAATTCATAAATAGATTACATTACTTTCAGATGTTTTGGGGATTCATATTAACCTTTCTAAATAAATTTTTGCCATGGTTATAGTATATTCATAAAGGTGGCTTTCATTGAAAAGCTAAAACAGATATCAACATGCCCTTTGGGTTTTTACATAAATCCAATTTTTAGATCTAATGTCAATAGTGGTTTAGAAGTAAATTGAGAAAGATTGACAAAAAGTCATAGATTGAATAACCACAGGGACTTAGGTTTAGGGGCCTCAGGGGGCACTGTAATTTATTGAATTATAATCTTAAACCAAATTAAACAGTTCCTTCTTTAGTACTCTCCTGCCAGTCAAAGGCTGGCTCTGTAGTCCACACTGCAGTCCAGAGTGAAATGGTTGTTATTGGCTTCTTTTTTTTTAATTTTTTTATACATATCTCCCCATTGCCCCCCCCCTCCCTCCTAGGCATACCCCAACCCCCCAGTGTCTATGTTCATTAGTTATGCTTATATGCATGCATACAAGTCCTTTGATTGATCTCTTATCTACCTCACCTAACTTTAAACTTCCTGCTGTAATTTCACAGTCTGATGCTTTACTGCCTCTGTATCTATCCTTTTGTTCATCAGTTTATAATGTTCTTTATTATCCACAAATGAGTGAGAACATGTGATGCTTCTCCTTCATTGACTGGCTTATTTCACTAAGCATAAGGTTCTCCAGTTCCAACCAGGTTGCTGCAAATGGTAAGAATTCCTTCTTTTTAATGGCAGCATAGAATTCCATTGTGTAGATGTACCACTGTTTTCTGATCCACTCATCTGCTGATGGGCACCTAGGCTGTTTCCAAATTGTAGCTATTGTAAATTGTGCTGCTATGAACATAGGGGTGCATAAATCCTTTCTGATTGGTGTTTGTGATTTCTTAGGATAAATTCCTAAGAGTGAGATTACAGGGTCAAATGGGAAATCCATTTTTAGTTTTTTGAGGAAACTCCATGCTGTTCTCCACAGTGGCTGCACCAGTCTGCATTCCCACCAACAGTAAACAAGGGTTCCTTTTTCTCCGAATCCTAGCCAACACTTGTCCTTTGTTGATTTGTTGATGATTGCCATTCTGACCGGTGTAAAATGGTATCGCATTGTTGTTTTGATTTGCATCTCTTGGATGATTAGTGACTTTGAACATGTTTTCATGTGTCTCTTGGCCTTCCTTCTGTCGTCTTTCGAAAAAGTTCTATTTAGGTCCGTTGCCCATTTTTTATTGGATCATTTATCTTCCTTTTATTAAGTTGTATAAGTTGGCTGCAGATTTTGGAGATTAAACCTTTATCAATGATAATATTTGCAAATATGTTATTCCATACAGTGGGATTTCTTGTTGTTTTGTAGATGGTTTCTTTTGCTGTGCAAAAGCTTTTTATTTTGATGTAGTCCATTTGTTTATTTTTTCTTTAGCTTCCATTGCCTTTGGAGCAGTATCAGTGAAGAAGTTCTTTCGGCATATGTCTGAGATAATGCTGCCTGTGGATTCCTCTAGTATTTTTATGGTATCCCTTCTAATGTTTAAGTCCTGTATCCATATTGAGTTTATTTTTGTATTTGGTGTAAGTTGGTGGTCCAGTTTCATTTTTTTGCATGTATTTGTCCAATTTTCCCAACACCATTTATTGAAGACACTATCTTGGCTCCATTGAATGTTCATGCCTCCTTTGTCAAATATTAGTTGAACATAGTGGTTTGGGTGCATATCTGGGTTCTCTATTCCATTCCATTGGTCTATATGCCTGTTCTTGTGCCAGTACCAGGCTGTTTTGAGAACAGTTGCTTTGTAGTATAGCTTGAAATCTGGTATTGAGATCCCACCTCCTTATTCTTCTTTCTCAGAATTGCTGTAGCTATTCGTGGTCTTTTTTTGTTCCAGATGAATCTATGAAGAATTATTTCTAGGTCTGTGAAATACATTGTTGGTATTTTAATGGGCAGTGCATTGAATCTATAGATTGCTTTGGGTAGTATGGACATTTTAATGATGTTGACTCTCCCTGTTCCATCTGTTAACATCTTCCTGTATCTCTTTTTTCAGTGTCCTGTAGTTTTCTTCATATAGGTCTTTAACCTCTTTAATTAGGGTTATTTCTAGGTATCTTAATTTTTTTGGTGCAATGGTAAATGGGATTGCTTTTTTAGTCTCTCTGTAATTTCACTATTAGTGTACAGAAATGCCACAGACTTCTTAGCATTAACTTTGTATCCTGTTACATTGCCAAATTCATTAATTAAATCAATTAGTTTTGGAATGGAGTCCTTTGGGTTTTTTATGTACAGTACCATGTCATCTGCAAATAAGGACAGCTTTACTTCTTCTTTTCCAATTTGGATGCCTTTTATTTCTTCTTCTTGTCTAATTGCAATAGCTAATACTTCCAGTACTATGTCGAACAGGAGAGGTGAGAGTGGGGCATCCCTGTCTTGTTCCTGTTCTTAGGGGAAATGGTTTTAGTTTTTACCCATTGAATATGATGTTAGCTGTGGGTTTACCATATATAGCTTTTATGATGTTGAGGTATGCTCCTTCTATTCCCACTTTGCTGAGAGTTTTTATCAAGAAAGGGTGCTGGATTTTGTCAAATGCTTTTCTGCATCAATTGATATGACTATGTGATTTTTATCTCTCAATTTGTTTATGTGATGTATCACGTTTATTGATTTGCGGATATTGTACCATCCCTGCATTCCTGGGATGAATTCTACTTGGTCATGGTGTATGATCTTTCTGATGTACTGCTGGATCCTATTTGCTAGAATTTTGTTGAGGATTTTGGCACCTATGTTCATGAGAGATATTGGCCTATAATTCTCTTTCATTGTGTTGTCTTTATCTGGTTTTGGTTGTTATTGGCTTCTGATGCTATTCTTCTCTGGTCTTTTAAATCACCATTGGGTTCTGTATGGTAACAGGTAGAATATTAACCTGACTATGTAGACAATGGTGACAAAAGTTTGTTGTTCTAGGTTTCTCTAGGATAGTGGCTTATATATTTTTACTAGAGCTCTGGTGCATGGGCTGAGGGGGATGGGGTTCATCCCTCAGCTTAGCCTGCACCCTCTCTAATCTGGGACTTCTAGGGGGATGTCTGACCACCAGTTTAGGCCCAAACTGGTGGCCAGACATCCCTCTCACAATCTGGGGGCCCTGGCTCCTAACCGCTCACCTGCCTGCTTGATGGCCCCCTAAACTACTCTCCTGCTGGCCTGATTGATGCCTAACTGTTCCCCTGCCAGATGATCATCCCCAACTGCCCTTCCCTGGTGCAACCTGCCTCTTTTGCCAGTCCCCGCCTCCACTGTTCATGTGGCTATCTTGTGATGGCCATCTTGTGATGATGTTAGAGTGTGATGTGTGAAGGTGTGATGACCACCTAGGCTATTATTAGTATAGATTATAACTTGCATAAGTAAATAGATTCCTTATGAAAACAAATGGATCAAATAATGAACAATAAGAAAATTGAATATTTTAGCTAATTATGAATTATGCCTTAGAATATAATTTTTTATAAAGTAAACTATTATTTTTAAAGTTATTGTCAATGACCTAGACTATCAGGGCCTAGAATAGCTTTTTTTTTCAAACTGAAATTCAATATATGAACTTCAGAGAGGACCAAAACCCGGTCAGTTTAATTTATCTTCTGAAGTGTGAGAGAGCTGTCTCCCCCTGGGCCACCCCAGAAATGAGGAAAAATTAATTTTTGCAAGACACAGGTAGCTGGCACTGAGCTCTTGGTCTATGTTCTACTCTATTCTCTTCCCATTATATTACACATCTAATAGTCCCCAAATGAAAAATACATCCAATAGTCCCCAAATGAAAAAAGGTACTGTGCTTCACTCTGCATCTCCATGCATGGTTGATTTTTAGTATTCATTTTGATTTACATGAGGTATGACTTATGTACCTGCAAATGAAAAATGCTGAATGTTTTACAACATTAGTAGACAGTGAACAAGCTGCAGATGGCTGGCTCAAAGTCCACAGGCAGAGGTTCTTTAAGTAGGACTCACAAGTCGAAGTAGAGTTTTATTTGATCCTTGTGTGTGTTTTTCAAAGTAAAATCTTTATTGAATTTATTGTACAAAACGTTGCAAAGAAAAATATAGAGAAGTCACCTGTATCCTTTACCAGATTCACCCCATGGTGACATTTTACAAAGCTATAAAACACTAAGACATCCAGGATACTGGAGTTGATACAATTCACTGGTCTTATCCATATTTCTTAGTTCAACTTGTACTTGTGTGTGTATGTAGTTCTATCAATTTTATCACATGTATTAGTTCATTTAGCCACCACCCTCATCAAGATATTAATTATTTTCATCACTACAAGTATTCCTACACCCACTTCCCTCAGTATTTCCTCCTTTAAAATTCTTTGCAACCACTAAGCTAGCTGTTCAATCATTTCTTAAATTGTGTTGTTTCAAAACGTCATATAAATAGAACTATATGGCATGTTCTATTTGGGGATTACCTTCTTCCCCCCCACTGATTAAATTTCCCTGGGAATTCATTTAATTTGTTGTCTAGGCCTCTAGTTGTTAAAAGTGTTCCTGATGGGTCCTTGTTACAGGCTTGCCTGGTACTTTCCGCTGGTCTTCTGATCGGTTCAAGAGAGAAATGGGCCTTGCTGCTCTGCCTTCCTATGTTAGGACATGGGTCAGACACTCCCAGTCTAAATAGCCATCTGTTGGTAGAAGGAAATTACACACCTGACCACTCTGCTATTCTTCCAGTGTTGGAGTGCTAAGCCCATTCCAGTTCTCCTTACCAGATTTCAAACTCTTATGGTTGCCTTCCACATTATTTCTAGGCTTTCAAGTCACACTGATTAGAACTAGAGCAGAAGCCCTCATGGTGATTCACATATTTCTATTTATCTTCTTGCTTCCTTCTCCCCCTCCCCCCAAATATCCTCTCTCATAAGTTCACGTATTTACCTCATATGTGTTTGTAACTTTTGAAGAAAATTTTGGATCCATCTGGCTTCACTTTCAGACCTCTATTGGAACTTGAATACAAGAGTTAGGATGCCTTTAACCTGTAATTCAGCATATGTTACTAAAATTGACTTAAATAATGAAGTAACAATAAGAAGGCTTGGAAGTAGGAGCTACAGATTTGGCTAATTCAGTGAGAATCTTGGACATTGTTTTGGTGTTTTGTTCAGAATAGCAAGATGTCTGTGGCAGCCTCCAGCATTTTATCACCTATATGGCAACTTCCAGTCTTAGGGAGGCACAGGTTTTGTTTTATGTCTTTAAAAGGATACTTTCCTTGAAGCCCTCCAATAGATAGTCTTTTAAATCTCATTGACTAGGGACATGTTACAGGCAAGCCTGCTTCCAATGGGAATACGTATATTACTATACAGTAGGTCCTTGGGTTACTTCAGAGATCCGTTCCTACAGCGTGACGTAAGAACCCACCTACACAAGCACCTACGTCACTCACATGGAGCACATACACAGCAATAATGAAGGGAAAGAGTAAAAAAAAAAAATTTAAAGGAATATTATAATTCCTGACCTTTATTTGTGGGAAATAAATAATAAAAAACATAAAGCACATATGTACATACGTCAAAATGATGGAACTTGTTTTTTTTTTTTTTTAATATAAATAGATGGGAGATGACGATGTACGTCAAAATGACATAACCTGAGAACTACATTTAATTGTCTTGGAGTAATTAACATTTCCTTTATCTGTAGTTTGGGAAGGATTTCATAATTAAAGCACACTGGTATCGAATTTCAAAATAATATTGAAGCTTTGTTTGGAAGGAAATGGGTGATAGTGGTTGTGGGTAGGTCATACTAGACTACTTTTTAGTGTGTTAGTTGTCTTATTTTAATCATGAAGCCTGATTTGATCTTTGAAATATAAACTGGCAGAGATTAGAGAGAAATTAGGACTAAGGAGGATGGGATGCTGAGATAAACTGATTCAACGACAGAGTTGGTCATTAACCTGTAAAATTCTGTTTGTAAGAAAGGAATTAGATTTTAGGTCTGATGGTCACAGTTTCAAGTCAAGCTTTCAGTCACACTGATAACAGGGCTACCAGGTTAGTAGGGTAGCCTAGGAAAGTGGAAACAATGGCCCAGGGTCAAACAGGAACCCAGATGTCATCCAAGTCATGTTAGGCCTCAGAGGCCACTGATGGATTGGCTCAAAATTCACCAGGTCTTACTCTACAAACACAGGGCATCAGTGATGCTTGTTGGAAAGAAAAGGCAGGGGCTCGCATCAAAAATCCTGGTTATCAATAATTATTTGCCACCTTAAATTAAGTAACTCAGCAATGCACTTTTCAATTCTAGAAGATTTATGTCATTCAGAAATATTTGACATCTTTAATTTTTCAGAACACTGATTCAGTTCAACAGCTAAGAATTATTAAAAACTGAGGTTCATTTAGCAAAGCACTGTTTGATATTATTTAGAAAATAATCCATGATCTGGATTAGGGCACTGACACTAGGATAGAAAAATTAATTGGTTGAGTTATTAAATATTTATTAATGCTAACATTAGTTGAAAATTTATGTGCCAGGTTCTATTCTAGGTACTGATGGTTCAAGTCTCTATTCCTTGCAGAGCAGACGTTCAATTAAAAATTTACTAATTAGATGCTAGACTCTAAATGAATGTGAGGATGCAAAGATGAATATGTTCTCTAACTTCAAGCAGTTTAGTCTGGAAAGCAAAATAGGACAGACTTCTTACCTATCCTGCTTGTCATTGAAATCCAGTGAACCAGCAGAGACAGTGGCACAGAACTGATGCTCAGAACCCTTTTTGCATAAATGAATATGTAAATAACCAAACAGAATATTGCATGGCACTGCTATACTAAAAGTACAAAGAGAGTGTTAGAGTAGGGAGGATACTTGAAAGGTTAATTATGCTCTCTGTGGAAATGCAAGGCAGGAAAGGGAGAGCCCCAGAAGGAATAACATTTGAACTGAATCTTGAAGGATGAGCAGGATTTGGGTAAGTGAGAAGTAAAGAAACAGAATGCATAAATTTGTAAGCTTACTTTGAGGTTTTGAGTAATGTGCATATGAAGGAACCTCGTGTGGATAATGAGTGGGTGATGGCTCAAGATGACTTTGGAAAGGTAGAATGGAGTGATTGGGGAAGCCTTGAATATACTATTTAAGTGGCTTATACTTTATTTTGTAGATAATGAAAAATCATCTATTGTATTTAAGTGTATAAACTGCATGATAAGATATGATTTATATAAAGGGTACTTGGGCAGCATTGTGGAGAATGGGTTGGACACAACCATGAACTAAGGATTAAATCAATATAGGCATTTGCAGTAATCCAAGTAAAAATGCTGAGAGCCAGAGTTAGGGTACTGGCCTTGGGAATGACAAAGTGTTTTGTGGGCGTTGAGAGAGATTTTAGAAGTAGAATTAATGAGATCTGATAATTGATTGGGTATTTATGCTGATCAAGGAGATGGGGAATCAATTTTTATTCTGTGGTTTTTGGTTTGGGGAATCAAGTATGTAGTTGACTAATCAAGGAATAGTGTTCTTTAGGAGATAATTAAGATAAGTCCTCTCACTGAAAATATTATGGCCCAGGCAGAACAACTGTCATCAGACAAATATTAATAAGGTGTTAGTTACTTAGAATATGTAATGTTGGTGTTTTGATAGTTATATTGAAGTAAAACATTCACAAGATATAAGTGATCAAAGCAATGAATTTGGCACAAAGTGACACACCTACATAAACCATCACACAGGTTAAGATATAAAACATGATTAGCACCTCCAAATTAATATATGTTATGCTAGCCCGACTGTCTTGGCTAAGTGATTGAGCATCGGCCTGTGAACCAGGAGGTCATGGTTTGATTCCGGTCATGGCACATACCCAGGTTGCAGGCTTGGTCCTTAGTAGGAGGTGTGAGGAGGCAGCAATCAATGATTCTCTCTCATCATTGATGTTTCTCTCTCTCTCACTCTTCCTCCTCTCTAAAATCAATAAAAACATATTTAAATGTGTGTGTGTGTGTGTGTGTGTATAATATTTAAATGTATATATAAATAATGCTAGTCTGTCAATCAACATACCTATCAGTTCTAAAACAAAAAGGTAAAATATTTCTAAGAAATTAAAAACAAACAAACTTGAGTCTGTTTCTTACCTCATTCGATGAAATGGCTAGATTTTCTTTTCAATATTTGAGAACTAAGTTAGACCTGATTTGACTTAAAATGTAGATTCTGAAAAATATCCAGGGAAGCAACTTGAAGAGGTAAGTGGTTACTATTCAGAGTAGTTCAATCTGAGATACAGCAAAAGGCCCATGTGCCTACAGTAGGAAAGTATGCCAAAAATACCAAGGAGTTGAGGACAGAACAAATGGGGTTTCCAGATAAATTAAATAGTTCTTTTCAATTGAAGGTCACTAGTGCAGAAGCTGTGAATTATAGGCATTGATTTTCTGCTTCTTACTTGGGCAGTAACTATAGCTAATATGTATTGACCTCTTACTATGTGCTGGGGACAGTTCTATGGTCTTTATAGGTATTAAATAATTTAAACCTTGCTATTAGTATCATCAGATGAGGTGCTGGTGCAGAGAGCCACTGTGTAATTTCCCTAAAGTCACAGCTGGGAAGTGGTGGAACGAGGCTTTGAACATGGGCACTTGGGTAGAGAACCAGTGCTGAATATTTCCCTCACTGATGCTAAGGGAAGCAATACCCTGAAAAGCAGCAGCATAACTTGTCTAATTAGTGGTAGATAATAATGGTCCCAAGTCGTTACTCATTCAATGACATAGCACCAAAGATTCTGCAGGAATAATTTAATCAAGAGGCAGTATAATGGTGTTAAACATAGGAAGAATGTTTAACCCTGTTTATTCATACACTTAATTTTCATTTCTTGAACACTTGGTACAAGTCATATAACGTGCCTGTTTAGAATTCTGCTTACAGACATCTTAGAAAAGTAAACATATCAGCAAATGACTTCAGAGTGATGTAGAATCTTATAATGGCAGCTTGGGACAGGGAGTAAGGCTTCCCACCTGGAGGTTGAGTATGTCCCTGGCTAGAGGGACAAAAGAAAAGACTGGAAGCACAGGCAAAATCAGGCTAAACCTTTATTTCACCTTGCTCACAGATTTCAAACTTCTTTGTCCCTAATAAATTGTAAATAAATGTTTAATTGCATTCAAGTCCTGAACTGACTTCCCCATTTGGAAAGTACTGTCTTTTATTTTTCTTCCTCCTTTTTTTCCTTCATTTCTGTTTTTTTTTTTTTTTCAAAAATCTACTAGAAAAGTTTTAGATCCACAAAATTGTTTAAATTGACCCAGCAGGAGATCCCTGACTGTAGTGAGAAAGAATTTTTGAGAGGACTTATCATAATTAATATTTAGAAAAACCACTTTTGACTTTAGGGTAAGGAATAGAGCAAGATAATCCTGATGGCCAGATATGAGGTCCAGAGCCAGTGAAGAATTATTCAAAAAATTGAGGAAGGAAATGAGCCCCATGATTGAGAAATTAGACTGCAGAGAAGGATTGCCATTATAATTATAACAAAAGAAACTGTCTGAGACTCAAAAATAGTTTAGATACGGGATTGAGAGAGAAAACGGAAGCCATACCTAGACATGTGAGAGAGTTCATACACTTAAATATTAAAGTTTATGAAAACATAATAAATAAATTCATTTTTAGCTTCAGAGTACTCCTTCCTGACAACTGTCAAAATGACCCATCCTTTACCCATCAAATTTTCTTCTATCTAGTATCCCAATTAAATGATCCTGCTCAAATGTTCTTTTCTCCATTTATGACCTCATGACAGGCTTTTAATTTTTCCTCCAGCACTTCAAAGAATTTCCTATCCAGTAGATTATGCAGAGAATACCATTAGAGAATAATTTAAAAAAGAATAAAATCTTTGACCCTTATAAAATTCAACATGAAAAGAAATATAAGAAAATAAGTGTCTGGCCTTAATGTACTATAAAGTTGTAAAAAGGTCCTGATGATTTAAGGAAGAAGTGGGTTAGCTCTTTAATGAGAATATTAAAGGACATATTGCTGTTTGGAAAAAATTACTGTTGTGGTAAGTGTGAAAATCAGATGGTTTCAAAGTGAAAATATTTGTTTTCTATGCTTTCTGTGGCATGTAAGTGCATAGGCAGCTCAGATGATTAGCAGGATTCAGGATCTCACCAGTCATTGAACTGAGGGTCTCACCAGTTGTTGGACAGGTGGTTTCTAGAGGTTCCCTTCATTCCTTCCCTCCCACTTGGGCCTCTCCATAGGGCAGTTTACAAGATGTCAGCTCACTTCATCAGAGTAAGCAAGATGGAACTATAATCTATTTGAATCTGATATTGGAAGTAACATTCTCTCATTGTCTTTGTCCCGTTCTATGAAATAGAAGTGAGTCACTTGGTCCAGCTCACTTTGGAGGGCATTCCATAAGAGCATGAATACCAAGAGGTGGGGCCATGGCACATTTATTTTTTTGAGAAAGGATAAAAAATATGGATAGAGCTCTTGTTTTATATTTTTACAAATATAAGGTACTTTTACATGAAAACTTTGATATTTGTTTAAATGTCACTAGGATATTTCTTAAAGAAAATAAGAAATAGGTTTTTAGGGCTTTTAATCAGTTGGAATGCAGAAAAATTTGGCAAAAACAGAAAAATAAATTTGGAATGGATCAGGAGACTTGAGTGCTACCTTGAGGCCTGACATTAACAAAAATTCATGATCTGCTTCTGCAAAGCTATAAACTCTTTGTGCTTCAGTTTTATGATCTATAAAATCAAATGGTACTTTCCATCAAGGGCTTTCAAGATTTTTTGACTGCAATGCACAGTACAAAATTTATTTTACATAGGGATCCATCTGGTATACACATATGAAACCAGTTCACAGATAACTGAAACAAAAGTTTCTAGAAACAATAATTACTCTTAATACAATACAATAATACTCTTTCTGATATTTCCCTTATATTTTATTCTGTTAAAATACTTTGTTTTATTTTAATGACAAATTATGAGATGCTCTAGCTAAATTTTTATTACCTTATAATGAATACCAATCCTCAGTTTGAATGCATGGTGTTATCTACAGATATTCCTAAAAAATGCAAGACTAATCTAGGGCTATTTGTTTTGTCTATGAAGATAATAAAAAAAATTAAAAAAAAGAAAGGTGCTCACTTCTCCTACTCCTTAAGAATCAAGTTGCCCAGCTAAAAGTCTATTAGTAAGGCTATCTTTCTCTCCGTTACCATCAACATGTGTGTACAGTGGTAATACCATTCCCCCTTGTCCAAGGTTTGCTTTCCACATTTTCTATTACCCATGGTTATCTGTGGCCCAAAAATATTAAATGAAAAATTCTACAAATAAACAACTCATAAGTTTTACATTGTGTGCCATTCTGAGTAGCATGATGAAATCTTTCCAACTCTGTCCCATCGGGGACATGAATCAACCCTTTGCCCAGTGTATCAACACTGAATATGCTTCCCTCCCATTTGTCATTTAGTAGCTGTCTTAGTTATCAAATAGAGAGAAATCACATCCACATAACTTGTGTGACAGTATATTATCATAATTGTTCTATTTTATTATTAGTTATAGTTGCCAATCGCTTACTGTGCCTAATTTGTAAATTGAAATTTATCATAGTTATATATGTTTAGGAAAAAAACATAGTTTATATAAGGACCAGTATTATCTATAGTTTCAGGTATCCACTGAGGTCTTGGAACGTACCCCTCTCCCTCAGATAAGGGGAAACTACTCTACCTCATTTTAGTAAGGAAGGCATGGGTACCTATTTCAAAAACTACTGGTTACATGGACTAAATAGGCTTTACCTGGGCTACCAACTCTCCACAAAATTCTTTCTTCTTTTTAATCCTCACCCAAGGATATGGTTTTATTGACTTGAGAGAGAGAGAGAAACATCAATGTGAGAGAGAAGCATCTATTGGTTGTCCCCCTACACACCTCAATCAGGGATTGAACCCACAATCTCTATGTGCCCTGAGTGGAAACCTTTTGATGAATATAATGATGCTCCAACCAACTGAGCCATCAGCCAGGGCTCCCCAAAATTCTTAATCCCCACAAATCACCTTCCTTTCCCAGTCTGCTTGGTTCAAGGGGTTATTGATCCTGTCATATAAGTGCTGTGCTTTGCTCTATGTTTCATTATCACTTATTTGCTCATCCTGTGGTTGTATTATAGTTGGTGTGATATGCAATGCTAACTTCATGAGGAATTTCCTCTGAGAAGGGAATTTTACCTAGATCAGGACATTTCATCTTTACTGCTTTTGAGCATCTATTAAATGCTGGACAATGCATAGGACATGCATATGTTGTTTCTAAATATTGTCACCAAAATATAGCTAATGGAAGGGCAGCATGAGATTTATGGCAGCTTACTGAAAGTCAAACTTCGTAGAAGTTTTCTCAGCTTGATACTCATGTGAATTTTGAACCCTGTGATATGTGCTTGTTTTAATATCTAACCAATGTTTTACATTATTTATGAGTCATATTACTTTAACTACCCTCCCTCCCTCCTCAATGTTTTAATAAAATTTATGTTCCAGGAGACTGTACCACAGTTTCCCTGGCTCAGAACAAAGTACTCTGAGGAATTTTGAGAAGTATGAGTCAGAATTTTTCCCCTCATGTAATTCTCATAGTCACCTTATGAAATAGGTTTCATTGTCTTGATTTGGCAGATGAGAGATTAGAAGCTTCAGAAACTTATATAAGAGGAAAAGAACAGCATTAGAACTTAAACCAGTTTTGCCTCCAAAGCTTTTGTTTGACTTATTATGTCATAATGCCTTTAAATCTTTAAAAAATGAGGAAAATTCCAGATAATTCTAAAATATCCTCTGTAGATATGTCAAGGGTTCTGTACATTTCCAATGTAAATTTTTGTATCCTGGAAGAGAACATGTGCTGAGTATGGAAATAAAACACATATTCCTTCTAGAAGAAATTAGTGCATCTGAAAATCACTGTCTTATAAAGTCAGATTCAGGAGAAGTCTAGAAACAATTATATAGATTAAATACCTGGCTTCCTATGATATTAGACACATTGTAGGAACTAGATTAAATGACTGGTTTGTTGGGAACAAGAATTCTGATGATGTTACATCCAAGGCTTCTGGATTTCCACATTTTCTCTGCCAATACAGTGGTACCTCGAGATACGAGTTTAATTCGTTCCGTAACCTTGAGGCGTGGGAAACTATGAAACGCTCGAGTTGCAGTAAACTGGTGAGTCCTGTGCAGCCGGCCGATCCGCGTGATTACTCCTATCTCAAATGTTGCTCGTATTTCAAAGCAAAAATCGCTCGCTCGATGGCTTGTATCTCAAAAATCTCATATGTTAGGGCTCTCGTATCTCGAGGTACCACTGTATTCTCCACTCTCCCTGTATGAATTGTAATGTAAATATCTGTGTTTTCCGATGGTCTTAGGCTCTACAGCAGTGGTTCTCAACCTGTGGGTCACAATCCACAGGTTGAGAACTGCTAGCAGGATCGCCTAAGACTGCTGTACAGCCTAAGACCATTGGAAAACATAGATATTTACATTACAATTCATAACAAGTAGTAAAATTACAGTTATGAAGTAGCAAGGAAAATAATTTTATGGTTGGGATTCACCGCAACATGAGGAACTGTATTAAAGGGTCACAGTATTAGAAAAGTTGAGAACCACTCAACTTTTGTGGAATCAGAGTACATAGGAGTGCTTATAGAAAAGCAGGGAGAGCCTTAACTCATGTGACTCGGTTGGGTGTCATCCTGTGCACCGAAAGGTTGCTGGTTCCATTATTGGTCAGGGCAAATACCTGGGTTGTGGTCTCTATCCTAGTAGGGATATGCAGGAAGCAACTGATAAATGATTCATGATGTTTCTCTCTTCCTATCCCTCTAAAAATCAATAAAAATATATGTTTTGATAAAAAGAGGGTGGCAGTGAGAAAGATATATCACACCAAAAGAAATTCTTACTTATTCTTTCAGCTACTTGCAGCTCCCTCAATGGTTATAAGAGGATATAGGTCCACCAGTTACATGAAAAAATCAATCTAGAAATTAAAGTGAGAGCAGAAAAATATTGCTGGTCCCAATTTCCTTCAATCAAAATAATTATTTCCATATTCTCCCTAATACTCTCAAGGTTGGTATCTTGACCTTAAATTTTCCAGCTTCCAGAACTGTGAGAAATGTTTATTGTTTAAGCTAACAGTCCACAGTATTGTTATAGCAACCCAAACTCACTAAGACAATAGTTAAGCATTATTCTGATTTAAGATAAACATTCCCTTGATTTACAGCATAGACCCATGTGTATATCATTAAAATATACAGGGTGTGGCAAAAGTAGACTGCCAGTTGAATACACGAAACACTAAGACTAACCTTGTATTATTTGTTAATCATTGTATTTTCCATACAAACAACAGGAAACCCACTTTTACTCCTCCCTGTACATATTTAGGTCTTCTTCTTTTGTTTTCTACATCATGAATTAGAATATTTATTTTTCTGTGACTTGCATCTTTTCTCAACATTGTTCGTGAGATCCATGTGACCATAGTCAGCCTTCCAAATAAATATAGAATGCAGGTATTTACTTTTCAATGCTATGTAGTATTCCTTACATGTAACTTTCATTCATTTTCCATTTCTATACTGTGATTCCTATAGCAGCAGTTCATTTACTTATACTTTTATACAGACTTATTTATAACATGTAGCAGTGGTTACTTTATTTACATTTTTATATAGTATTCCATGTAGTGTGTATATGTAGTTCACTTGTTTTCTTTGTTGTAGAGTATTCCATGTGTGAGCTTTCAACACTTGTTTAGTGAACATTTTATTTGTTGCTGGTTTAGAGTTATTATGTAGGGTATTGCTAAGAAAACTATATATTGTATGTGTGTCCTGGTGTTCAGTGTCTAAGGGTTTCTCTAGGTTATACAATTAGAAGTGGAATACATGGATATGTATTTTCAGTGTTAGTAGAAAATGCTAAATTGTTTGCCTGAGTGGCAACTGATTTACTTATCCATCCATTTTGTATGAGAATTCATATTATTTCATGATTTTACTTTCAGATTTAAACTTAACAATGAGTACATATTATATTTACTATCAGATAATAGTTTTATATTAGTTTCAAAAAAATTTATCCTTACAGAGGGTGTAGACACTAAAATAGTATATAAGTATATGTATTTATAATGAGTTTTTAATCCTTTGAAATGGATGTGATTGATGGGTAACTGTAACTTTAAAATATATTTATAGCTGTTAGCAAAACAACTAGAAACAAATAACCTCCAATGCCCAAAATAAATGATTACTTTATATACCTGATATGATGCTCACACGAAGTACTCACAGAAAGTCCAAGGTAAGTAAGACAAGGAGAAAGATGCGCATTCCATTATCTGATTTTGGAATAGTAAAAAAATTTACTTCCCTTTTTTTCTGTAATAAAACTGCTATGCGGCTACTGTGGAGAATTCTTGAATTGTGAGATAAATGGCTATGATTTTTATAGAGTGTTGGTATTTAATCAGAAGCATGAACTATCACAAGGAGTGAGAAAATAAAGGTCTTGTTCTCTCCAGAGATCACCATCTCATTTTGGGAAATGATCTCTTTCTGAAATGTGCACTGCTTTCCTAGTGCCCTGGCTGCACTGAGACCAGCAAGGTCCTGCAAGCTGAAGCAGCAAAAAAAATGTGCATCAAACACAGGCATGGCCCAATTAGGAGAAACAATAGTTTCCCTGGGAAAATATCTCCTTACCTTTAGATCTTATCCACATAACAAACATATTGATTTGGATGTGCTTACTTATAATATGAAATGAAACTTTCATTTAAATGTTTTCTTACTGTATTTAAAGTGCTTAAAACTTGTTTTACAGACATCTACCAAGGAGATCAGTGAACTACATTTTAAAATTATAAATCCTATCAGGTTAATATTTATAACAAACTCTCAATAAATATGTACACATAAATTTATACATGTCCTTGTAGTATTGAATTAATATAATTAAATAGTATAAAATATACATGAAATATAAACTTAATTTCCAAAAATTAAAAAAGTTGAAATAAACATTAATTTAAAATTCTTGTTTTTCTTTCATACTATAAAACACTATTGCACTACTCACAAATAGCTAAAAATAGAATGATACAATTGAAACATGAAACACTGAGACTAACCTTGTATTATTTGTTAATCATTGTATTTTCCATACAAACAACAGTAAACCCACTGTTGGGTTTACTTTTTTTTCTTCCAAGCTTTGTAATTTATGATACAGCAACTTAAGGTCTGATTGTAGGTGATATTTATTTTTACACTAGGTTTAAAGGCTATTACAGCTGAAAATTTATTTCAATAATGTACAAATAGTCTGACTGCTAAATGGTCCTACTGTTGAATAATAAAACATATTTTTCAATCCGTCCCTAAATCCCCAAAGCATTTGTTGAAAATAGGGTGATTAAATGTAAATATTTTGTAATATTAAAAATAGTGGGCACAACATTTAATAGTTTTAACGAGTAAATTTATACTTATTTTAAAACACTTTATTTGGAAGTTCTTAAAACAGATTAAAAAGGCTTATTTTTTATTTTTTTCAGTTGTGCAAATATAAAGGTTTTTGATTAACTTATTTGTATCATATTTCCAATGACAAAAATCCCATAAAATGAAAATATTTTTAAACATCAGTTTCCAAAATTTTCTTTTCATAGCATAATTTTATTTTAAATGAAGATATTTTGTAACCTTGTTAAAAATACCATCTTTATTTTAAAAGTACAAATTAAGTATATTTTTTCCATAACTATTTTCAGGGTAACATTGCATATGACTACTTTTTAATAGGAATAAAACTCAACAAAGTTAACACTCTTATCTTTTGTAAAAGAACACTATACAACTCACCCTTTAATTGATAAGCCTCTTCAAGATTCTTCTGTGAGACAGCCATTGAATCAGTGGATGCTTCAAAACACACACACACACACACACACACACACACATATATATGTGTATATGTGTGTATATGTATGTATGTATGTATGTATGTATATGTATATACATACATACATACATACATATACACGCATATATATGTATGTATATATATATGTGTGTGTGTGTGTGTATGTATATATATATATATATATATATACATATATATATATATATATATTCACACACCATGCCATTAAATATTGTAAGAGTCCCTCCATTTTTTTAAAATTCCCATCTAGTGATAAAAGCTGGGGCCATGATCTAAAGCAATGGGCCTGCTGTAGCCCAGTTTCAAGGTATTGCATTCATTAGGCATTACAGGTGCAACAGAGACTCTGATTGACATCTTCTAGCAGTTTATTCATTTTGTTTGCTTCTGCTTCAATTCTTGGCTTATCTATAAATGATGCCATGGATGAATTCCACAATCAGGGCTATCTCTGTGTTCTTCTCGCCAATTCCCTTCTCTATTCCATCACAGTCAACTATCTTTAGTGGCTCACAAAGAAAAGTAGTTCTTATATATTTCATTACTGAAATAGTACATTGCAATACCATAAGCTGAGACATCATAATCCATAGTTTTATCCAAAGAACAAATCCAAAAGCACAATGTGTGTTTGTGAATTGTGTCCTCCAGTGTTTGCAATATTTTCTGTCTCACAACAGTATTTGTTTCCCCCAAACTTCACTTCCAATGATTTTAGATTGTGTGTCTGTTGTTTTCAGGGCATCATTGCAAAATCTATTTTACTATTGCAGGAAGGAGAGTTTCCTCTTTTGTACAAGGCACTTGGATTTCCCAATGAAAACATTAAGAAACTTGTAAACACTTTCCATTTGGTTTAATAGGGAAATTTGATAAAATACTGCATAGCGTATGATGTTACAGTTTTAAGGAATGTTTATTTTTAAGTCTTAGATGTTCATTTTTTTATATTGCTAATGTGATGGCTTTATACTCTCACTAATATCTTAAGGCATAGAATGTACTTAGGCTGAGATTAATTTATTATCAAATATGTACATGCAAATAGTCTTTGATTATTTTGAATTCTTTGATGATAATTGCTTCTAAGGTGAAATGTTAATGAAGATCTTGCATAAGGAGTTGAAGATGTCAGCTCTATCATTTAATTATTTGTGTAGGCAATTTGTGCTTTCTTGGTAAAAAACTTGTAAAGGCACCTGTCCATTTTGTGATGGTTACCTTCCTTTAGTTTCAGTAAAATTAAATAATATAATTATGAATCCACTTAACAGGGCCCCAAACAAACTTCAATTAGTTGTAATACAGTCAGAGATCATAAAAATATAGGGTGTCCCCAAAAAATGTATACACACTTTAACAGCTGATAACTTGCCTAATTTTAGCTCTTTTTCAGGTTTAACTAATTTGAAATAATGGGTAAAGCCAAACTAAGCTTTAAACAAAGAAAATTTATCCTAAAGTGCCACTAGATTTTTTTATGAGGATACATAAAAGATAAAGTTTGACGTACAGAACCAGGAATAGTCAATGAATTGAGGGCATACAAATTCTGAAAAAAATGATCTTGATGTCTGCCGTTCCATTGCTTTGCTTTATCAGCAGTGTCTGGAACTAACCATTTATCAGTTTGAAAAAAAGCATTGACAAAAGGAAAATTTACTGCAGAAACCGGTTTGGCTCAGTGGATTGAGTTTCAGCCTGCGGACTGTAAGGTCCCGGTTCAATTCCGGTCAGGGACACATACCTTGGTTGTGGGCACATCCCCATTGGGGGTTGTGCAGAAGGCGGCTGATGAATGTCTCTCTCTCATTAACATTTCTGACTCTCTATCTCTCTCCCTTCCTCCCTGTAAAAATCAATAAAATATATTTTTTAAAAATGTTACTCATTTCTGTAGATACTTTTAAATTTGAAAATGAGCTATATATTAATAAATACTGACTTTATAATTAGTCAGAGTATGTATACATTTTTTTGGTGGGGGGAACACCTATATTACTGTTAATCCTCTAGGTTCAAAAAATTTCTACCTGTCCTTTGTCCTTAATGACCTAATTCATTTCCAGTTGGAAAATGGGTGTTAATCATTTTCCTGGTCTTTAAATTATTTTCAATTTTTTAAAGATGTACTAGTAATACTGTTTCCCTAGTAAGTTTTAAACCTAGCATTTCTTTTTAAATATTTAAAAACAAGACCTTCTATTTTCAAAAAAAATGTTTTTCCTGATTATATAATCAACACTTGTTCATTATAGAAAAGTTTAAAGAATAAAGAAAAATATAAAGAATGAAACTCAAAAGGTCTCTAATCTGACCACAGAGAGAATCTCTAGGATAATTTCTGTGAATAAATTTCTAGATCTGAGGCTATGAATATCCGTAATATCTACTAGAGGCCCAATGCACAACAGTTGTGCACTGCGAGGTGGGGATCTCTCAGTTCAGCCTGTGCTCTCCTCCAGTCTGGGAAACCTCGGGGGATGTCCACGGGGAGCGGGCCTAAGCCAGCAGGTGGACATCTCCTTAGGGGTCCTTAGCACTGCTGTGGAGGTGGGAGAGGTTTCCACCATTGCCGCTGTTCTCACAGGAGAAGCTCCTGCCACCACTGCTGCACTCACCATCCATGAGCCCAGCTTCTGGCTGAGTGACGCTCCCCCTGTGGGAGCACACTGACCACCAAGGGGCAGCTCCTACGTTTAGTGTCTGCCCCCTGGTGGTCAGTACGCATCACAGTGATCAGTCATTCTGCCATTGAATTGATTTGCATATTAATCTTAAAGTATATAGGATATTTATAGACATGTATTAAAGTATGAGTCATACTGAACTTGTTTTGTAACTAGCTTTCTTCTAAGACATGTATACATCTAATAGTAAAATTTTCTGTAAATTATTAACCACTTATATTTAAGTGATTGTTCTTAGTCTTGCTATCTTGTCTGAGCAAACAAGTAACTAGTTTTCATGAGATTCAAACTTAAATCTTATGGCTCGACCATAATTTACAGAAAGGCATGTAGTGAGCATATCATGACTAATTATGGGGTGTGTGTTTTTTTTTATTAAAACAAAAGAGAAACTTTTTTTAGAGAAATTTTTTTTTATGTTTGTATTGATTTCAGAGGGGAAGGGAGATAGAGAGATAATGAGAGAGAATCATTGATTGGCTGCCTCCTGCATGCCTCCTACCGGGGTGGATTGAAACCGCAACCTGGGCATGTGCCCTTGGCCAGAATCAAACCTGAGACCCTTTAGTCAACATGCTGGCACTCTATCCACTAAGCCAAACTGGCTAGGGCAAGGGAAACATTTTATTAACTTTTGTATAGTCTTATATTATTGGGCTAACCATTAATGATTATGAAAGGTCTTTTAATTCAGAAAAGTATTTTTAACCTGGATAACTCCAATTAAATGGTTGATGTTTTAGGCAAACAGGCTCCCTCAGAAAAGTTGTAGCGTTATTTTCTAAAGTCATTGCACAAAAAAGTATCTAAGAATGACATGAGATGAAACTCTACGTGCCTTACTAACTGATGAGAACAAATGGCAATCTGAAGTGAAAATGTTTACTGGCAAGGGTAATGACAAAGATAATCTAGTTGTAGTAATGCTGGAGCAGGTAGAGTGATTGATACATTTGTGTCAGACTATCTCAGGATTTGATTTTTAGATTGAAAAAATTACTTCCATTATGCATGTAAAATATATCTCCATTTTCAAGCCTAACCCATTTATAAAAGGACTTGAGAGGTGTGATAAGGTAAGAAACAGTCATACTCTGGGAACTGAGTTAAATAAGGATAGAATTAGGAAACAACAGTTAAGAAGGATTTTTTCATCTCTATGACTGAGGAACTTGCCATTTTTTAAAATAATCACTTACTGTATAAAAGTAGGTTTTTCTATTTGCAAATGGGAAAGTCTAGTATTTTTCAATGGAAAATATAAACAGGAGCTAAATTTTTAATTAATGACTTTAAATATCTTGTAGCTCTGATTGGTGTGGCTCAGTTTGTCGGCAACTTCCAGGCACTGAAAGGTTGCCAGTTGGATTTCCAATCAGGGCACATGCCTGGGTTGCAGGTTCTATACCCAGTAGGGACACACAGGAGGCAGCCATCAATGTTTTTCTTTCACATCAATGTTTCTCCCTCCCTATCTCTCTGAAACTCAATAAAAAATCTTGTAAATACAGAGTGCAATTTAATTGCTCATGCTGTGTTGTATGTTTCAAATATGTAATACTTGATGGAATGGCATGAAACCAATGACATTCTCCTCCAGCAAGATAATTTGAGAGCAGAAAGAAAAGTACACGACTCATTTAACTTGGTGAATTTGAGTTAGAACAAGTTTGCATTACCTTATAGTATGAATCAATTTGGGAAATGCAATTATTCCTACTTTTGGTGACCTTTCCTGCTATCATAAAACTGGTCACTTAAGAGCATTGAGACACTGATGGCAAAGTGTCACAAAACGTACCTTAAGTTTTTGTACCTAAGGTCAAATTTTTATTCTCACAAACACATTAAAACAGCCAATGACTATCTATAGTAATAGCTGCTTTGGCTTTACCAACATTGCCAGGAAACTAGAAAAATGAAGCTGTGTGAACTAGATAAAAATGTACAAGATGAAAAATAAAAAAAAGGAGACATTTTATTATTTAAGTTCCCCAAAAGGAAAGTTATAAATAAAGCATTGCTCTTCTTCTTCCTCCTTTCATCTGTTTTCAAAAATCAAAGTGAGGACTGATATCTCTACTTTCTATCCCACCAAAAGTTTGGGACCAGAGTAGGTTTCCTGATGAAATTTCCCAATGTGGAAGAGCCTTCACTTAGGAGTGATCAGGCAGGCAAGCAGCCAGGTGAGCATCTTTAATGCATTTCCCCTGAATTTCTCTTTTATAGCATAAGCTGTTCATAGCAATAAGATGTCTTCAACACCAAATTAAGAAGGGACGTTCTGAAAACACCACCTCCTTGTGCCTCTCTGTTAAATTCTTTATATGATCAATTGCTTCACAAAAGTGAGCTAAAATATTGCCCTTGTTGGTGGAGTTCATGAATTTGAAAATACATATGTTTTGAAGATGGAAGACATTTTATTTACCAGATTCCTGGCAGTGAGAGTATATATGTGTCTGGAAGGGGTGCTCTGGAGCAGCTTGAGCCAAATGGATGATTAAATAGCAACAGATGGTTACTAAACT
>PVJN01024136.1:0-31488 GCA_004026805.1 Lasiurus borealis | reverse complement strand
TCTGCATTGTTCATGAATGATTTTTTCTGTGTTTTTTATTAGTGTATCCATGTATTCCAAAATCACAAGTAAATACATTTATATTTAAAAACACAAAACAAAAATACTTCATAGCTGATTACTTAAGTTTTATAGTGTATTTTGAAATTCTAATTGTAATATCAATATTATTTTCTGCTTTTAAGTTAGCATAGATAGACATAGATAGATAGATAGATGATAAATAGAGTTTTGCCATATAGTAGGTGAAATAGTTTTCTGTGTTAATCTAAACTGAGACACAACCACTATCTATATCATACCTTTTCAGGGAATACTTATTCCAAGGTAAAATAATTATCTATCTATCTATCTATCTATCTATCTATCTATCTATATAAAGACTCAAGGTCCATAACATCCAAAATGAATGAACAGACGACCAAACATGGGAAGTCAGTTCTGCTGCGGTTATCCACACTGACTGCCCAGGAAGCTGTGTATCAGGCATGGAGAGAGGCCCAGGGAGAGAAGCAGGGTCTGATCTGTAGCCTCCATAGCAGCTGTTGGTCAGCCCTTGCCTCTCATTCTCTCTGGGAATTGCCTGCAGCCACAGGGGCTGTTGACCAGCCCTGCCTCTTTGATCAGGCTCAGAGATAGGCTTGGAGACACTGACTGCATAGAAACCAACCAATCAGAACCAAATTTGCAAGGAGCCAGTGGCTACCTAGGAGGTGGAGTTTTTGATGCTGACTGGCATAGAAACCGAGAAATCAGAACCTGTCTGGGTGAACTGCAAAGGTAGAACCTAACGTGGGGGCTGAGGAGGGGTTTTAAGGGCAACAGTTATTTGGTACAAGGTGTAAGAAAGTGATTCAGTTTTTTTAATGGCCAGTTTGGCAGTATAGTGCATATGGCTGGCTATCAGTCCAGATATAGGGATTATACATTTGTGTCTGCCAAGAGCATCTCCTCCTGAAAGGCTTCCCCTCTCCCCATATTTAAGCAATCCTATTCTATCTATACTAATAAAAGGATAATATGCTAATTAGACCATCTTCCAGGAGTCTGACTTTCTTCTGAACAAAGACATTGTGGTGGGGGCCAAGACAGATGCAGTTAGAGGTGATCAGGCTGGCAGGGGAGGGCATTTGGGGGCAACCAGGCTGACAGAAGGAGGGCAGTTGGAGCTGATCAAGCAGGCAGAGGCAGTTAGGGGCAATCAGGCTGGCAGCAGGAGAGAGAAGTTAGGGGTGAGACCAGACTAGCAGGGGATGGCAGATAGGGGCAATCAGGCAGGCAGAGGCAGTTAGGGGTGATCAGGGAGGCAGGCAGGCAAGTGGTTGGGAGCCAGCAGTCCCAGATTGCGAGAGAGATATTCGACTGCAGGTTTAGGCCATATCCTTCAGGCAGTTGGATATTCCCCAAGGGGTCCTCAATTGGAGAGAGAGCAGGCTGAGCTGAAGGAACCCCTTCTCCCCTCCCTGCACAAATTTTATCCAGCAGGGAGGGGAGAAGTGGGAGGCCACTAGTTTTAATAATAACATTTTAATCAAATCCAGTTCATAGGTTGCATTTCTTCCATTTTCCAAAGATGATTAATTTTAGGGAATTGGGAAGAAACAATAGTGGTTCACCAAAGACTATCAGAATTTTAGAGCAAAGTCCAAATCTTAGTAAGTATAGCACACTTAGTAAGTGCTCAGTAACTCTGTATAAGATGAATTACTTAGTGAGCAAATGAAGTAAACATCAAATATTTTGGCTTCCTCTGCTTTGAATTACCCTTCTAAGTGGAACTGCCTCCTGCAAGCCAATTGAAAAATAGCTATTGGCTCCTTGAGTTCATCTTTTATATTTAAAGATGTCATCAGGATACTTTTATGCATATCTGTAGATATTTTAAAGATGTGTTATGATTCAGAATCCCATTTGATTTGCTTCTATGTTTCATCTTTCATGGATCTGCATATCTAGGGAAAGGACATATATTGGCAGAACACAAATAAGCAAATTCCTCATCTAACCCTTAATAGTCTATGGAAAATCATTGGACTTATGACTAACTTTTCTTTAAAATACCCATTCTCCAGATTTTGATACCAGAACTTCCCAATTTATATTAGGAACTGTTTGTACAGACTGTAAAGGGAAGAACAATAGAACTCATATAGTATAAGGAATATTTGGGGTATTACACACATGGTAAGCATGAGGGAAAGTACCTTGTCATTTTTTATGTCTCTGCAATTATTTTGGAAACTTCACAAAAAAATATTTCTAGGTAACCAGGGCTAGAAGTGAGATGTAAAATGAAGTATTCAAACATCTTATATAATAAAAACCTAATATGTTAAGTATCTGGTCATCCAGTCATCTGTTCAACCAATCAGAGCATAATATGCTAATGATATGCTAAGGCTGCTCAACCACACCCTATGACGTGCACTGACCACCAGGAGATAGATACTTTGACTGGTAGTTAGCTTGCTGCTGGGGTCCAGCCAATCAGGACTGAGCAAGATGGGCTAGACACACCTTGGAACCCTCCTACAGTCCTTCCCTGGCTGGCCAACCTCTGGCATCCCTCCCAGGCTCTGATTGTACACTGGGGGTCCCTCAGGCTGGCCTGTCCTCATTTGCAATCCAGGTCCCCTTGGGGCGGGTGGGTGTTGGAGAGCCAGTTTGGGCCTGATTCTACAAGCCAGGCCAAGGGACCCCACTGGTTCATGAATTTGTGCACCAGACCTCTAGTATAGAAGAGAGATCCTAGATTCTCCAAATGATACATATGAGAGAGTTATATGAGTAAAGTGCTCTTTGTATTAGAAATAGGTAGCATTTGGAGGTAGCAAAAGAATAGACAGATAAGCCCTGGAGGTGTCCAGCTGCCAGTCACACATGAAGCTTTAATTAGGGTTTTTTCCTGACTCCTGAACTAACACCATAGTAGGCTGTGGGCACAAGCTCCATTGGGCCTGTTGGGCTCATAGTGGCTTTCCTCATTAGCCATCTCCTTCCTTCGGATTCTCTGCCTTCCCATGTTCCAGCTACTTGCAGGGACAGGACTGAGGCTGTTAAGATGCACATTTAATTTCAAAATTGATGCTATAAGTAGATATTCTCCTTTTTGTGGGAGTATGCTTGAATGAACATGGCTCCTTCCTCCAGGGTTTGGAGGAAATGGGATGGAGCATGTTAGCAGAGAAGAATGGAGGGCGTGGGCAGCAACTCTCCTGGATCTCTTCCCTTCCTCAGCGGAAAGGATTTCAAAATGCACCCTGAGAGGTCCCTGCGCACCAGCCTTTCTCCTTTCCCAATCCTGCTGCATGGTTGCAGAGGACACAAAAAGTAAACATTGCCATAAACAAACAAAATTTATTATATTCCTATAATAAATTATAAGAATACAATGGAATGTTTTTCACTTGAACTTGGGAAATCATTAGATCCAAACATTCTCCTTCTGTCTTTCCCAAAGCTGAGAGTGCAGAAGGTTTTTGTTTTCTGAAATTATGCAATGGGTACAATTCCTTTATCTATCAGTGCATAATTCCTGTGGGGAAAATCTGGATAGAACTTTTTCCTTCTTACCCAAATATGTGATGACTTATCTTCGGTAATTTGTAACTAACAAAGCCCCGACTCTGATGAGAAAGACAGAATGGTAGATGAATACATTTACCTTTGGTAGATGTATAGATTTAGTTTATGAAGATGTAGAATTTCTCTATCAGACTGAAAATTTACTCAAACAATACTTAGCACTGGGTCTGTGTATACTAGTTTCTCATTAAAAGTCTGATATGGAGACTTGGGTTCTAATTCTGGGTATAAGAATATTTACCCTTTCTAGCCACTGTCTTCTCCTCTATAAAAATAATAAATACTAAAAACTATTTTAAATTATGTATTATGCTATATATTAATATAACTAATATAACAACATATTATAAAATTTAATTATTAGAGTCCCTTAGATTTTATGTATTGATTTTTTTAGGGCAGTGGTCACATCTGTCTAGATGAGCTTTTTGTTCCCACCACTCAGCACTGTGCCTTTTCCATAGCAGATGCTCAGTAAATATTTATTGAATCAGTGTTGTTTGTGTTCAAAGAGAATGTTTGACCTCTTACTGTCTCAATTTCTGCCACCCCTTTTTTGGTCTGGTGTCCACTGTAAGTATATTGACGTCCGGTGAGTTCTGTTTCCGGGAATTTCAAAGAAAGTTTCCTTTTTATACTGTTCAGAAATGTAGCCCAGTTTTTTAGAGAAAACATTTAATATTAATTTGCGTATCTCCCATCCCCACATTCACACATACATACACATCATTTGTTTCTCCTCTGTTTCCTTACTTGAGAATGCTGGAAGAGTTAATAGATAACTCTCTTCTCTAGAAATTCTGAACTAGGATTCTATGAAACCCTCCAAGGGCTTGTGAGACCCATAGATTGTTTTCAACAGATCCATAAACTATAATGTTGTTTGAAATGTTTGTGCTTTTTTATGGAAAGCGGATTGGATTTTTTAAATCAAACTTTCTATGGGTACTTTGACCCATAAAAAGTTAAGATCCACTCTACAAAATGAGTAAGTTCTAGTGATTAAGAAAATCCTGCACTCTCCCCTCTGTGATTGCTTCAATTTCTCTAAAGATCTTTTACAAGATCATAAAGAAAAACAATTTACATCTTCTTGTTCTACCCTACAGCAAGACCAGCTAAAGTGTGTACTTTAAAGCTTTCGTCTCTCCATCTGAAGGGTCCCCACTCCCAACCTTCTCAGGCCAGCAAGCCCATAACTCATAGATCAGGCAATATCTTTTCTACATTTCCATGTGCTTGCTACCCTGGTGGAAAGAGCTAACATCCAATGGATTAAGTCAACATGTAAATATGCATTTTTGGAATCTACAATGATCTAACAGGATATTAAATGTTGGTGTTTATGACTTGGTTTAAAATCATGGCATGTTCTCGGTTTCGTGAAGTTGGAACCTGAACTTGATAGTGCTTGCTGGAACACCTGCACCTCTCTTTTATGAAGCCACAGGATTGAAATTGTATTGTTCTGTGTTATTGACCAATATATTAGCTGCGTGTTGTCATAAGAGAAGAAATAAGTCTGAAAGAAAAGAATTAATTTCTAAAAATCATCAGAAGTCATAGTCCTGAACTATTAGCATGACAAAATATTTGAAACCAAGAGAAGATAATGTTATCTTATGATGAAATGCTAACATTTTAAAACAGAGATAAATGTTCAAGAATGAATATATCTTCCATGTACTCTCTGTCTTCACCATAAATAGACATGAGTTAACGTGTGTTTGAAGATTCATTTCCCTTTTATTGAGCTCACCCAATAATTTTTTTTTCCTTTCAGCATGTCCTGCTTTTATAAACCAAGATCTAATTTGACATGATTACGTAATTGTGTGGCCATTGATGCCCTTCCTCCTCTTCCTCCTCTCTGCAAAGTAGAGGATTTCTTTCTTCCCAGAGCCTTGTAGAACATAATTTACTTAATAGCAATAATAGTTTTCTCACCACAATTAATTCCTCTATTTACTAAATCATTATTAAAGATCTACTCATTGGCAGGTGCTGTGCTAGGTTTTGAGAATACAAAAATGAATAAGACCCATCCCCTTCTTTGGAGCTGTCAGCCTAGTGGGAGATTCAGGTGATTAAACAGATCATTTTAAAAGAAAGTGTGCAGATATGTGTGGCACACTTTATAGCTTTGTATGAAGTTGAACTAGGAGATGGAGAAAGGCGTATAAATGGACAAGGAAATCCTTTTTTGCCTCTCCCAGAATAGTATTTTCTCAGTTTTCATTAGAGACAGAACCCTTTAAGTATCCTCAATTAAAAAGCCAAATCTCCCAGTTTTCTCTGCAGCTAGATGTGGCTATGTAACTAAGGCCTGGCCAACAAGATAGGAGCATAAGTGTTTCCAGCAGGGCTCCTTGAAAGAAGATGACTTATGCAGGAGAAAAGTCCTTTTAACTTTTGTCTGTAACAGATAATGAAAGAGGAGAAATCCTGGACTATGAAGTAACCTTGAGAGTACTAGATTAGAATTCTAGTAACTTTGCAAAATCATCGTATCAGCCCCAGTCTCCTGCTAACTTCTTTGACCTGGGAGAATAAACCTTTGTGCATGTAGGCCACTGTAGTTGAATCTCTGACCAATGCAGCCAAAAATAACGAGAACAGAATGATACTTAAAAAAAGACATGGAAATTGCTCCCCATTCTGTCTTGGTAGGGAGAAGTCAGGGATGATATTCCTGTGGAAGTCACATCTAAACTGAAACATGGGGATATATGAAAGAGGGGTGTGGAAAAGCATTTAAGGAAGAAGGAATACCATGTGGATATCTGAATTGGAAAGAAGCTATGTACAAAAAAAACTAGAGAAGGTCAGCATAAGAGAAGTAAAGGAGATTAAGAACCTGGTAGGAGATAAGTCTGGAAAATCTCTTAGATGTTTCATTTTGCAGAGACCATCTTAAAGATGTTATAGGTAGCTGCAGAGAATAGCAGAGATCTAGAGGATAGGTATAAATTTGGGAGATGCCTATATATATTATATATATATATATATCATAATTAATATACATATTAATTCCCTTAGAAACTATATATATAGTTTCTAAGGGAATTAATGATATCATCCATGAAGACTGTTTAAGTTAGAAAAAGACCAAGGATAGAACCCTGAGATCCAACAACTATCGATCAAGTGGAGAGCCTTCTTACCCTCTGATAAAAATATATATAAATACATTTTTTAAAGTAAGAAAGAATATAATCATAATTCAGTGTCAAAAATACAAGAAATCTCTGGGATAGAGGACAATGGTGAGGTGAGACTTCTTTTGCTTTGTTTCGTTTCTAAGTAGGCAGAATGGATTATCATTGATGCGATATTTCAAGGAGAGTAAACAGCCTCTCTGCAGTTTTGCCCTCCCGGAGAGACTGGTGGGTGGACCATTAACTAAGAAAATATTTAGAAACAATGAGCCTATGGCAAGCATCTTCAGTTTCATTATTTATAAAATGGGGAAAATAACACTTACTTTTTAGCTTTGTATGAGGTTGAAGTAAGAGATGGACAAGAGCATATAACTGGATAAGGAAATCCTTTAAAACTGAGTGAAGCTGAGATGGAAAATTATCAGATATGCATATAGTTCTTACTTTGTCTCAACCTCTTGACAATTACTAGTATACATATTTTATTAATTTTCAAGATACTTTATATCCCCATGCATTGGCTAATAATCACTCTATCATATATAAGATGAGAAGCACAAAACATTTCTTTGGAAGGTCTCTGTGCTGGATTTATCATAAAGCCTGGACTACAGAGATCCTCCTAGCATGGCCTTTTCCAAGACTCTTGCCAGGTATCCTAGCCATAATTCCCATGCTCACACATTGATGTAAACTTTGCAAGGTTAGGCAATTAAACCAAGTCATTAAGACCAGGGTCTCTTTCCCCTCTGAGTTGCCCTCCCAAACATCCCTCTTGTGTAGGTGGAGTGGAAGGGCCCTGGGCAGTTTGGAATCAGACTGAAAGAAAGTTAAGTAAAATACATGTACTTGGCCCTTAGTGGGATATGTAGTAAAGTTATTGCAAGTGTCCCAGTTAGGAAATTAGCATATTTCTAAAACCCACTGTGCTGATTCCCACAGCATCATGTCAGAAAAGCTAGGACCAGATATTGTGTTGTGGATGAATATGTCCTAGTGCACCAAATACCAGTGGGCTGTGGGCCATGATGGGAGAAGTTTGGAAAATGTGGAGCCAGCAGTTAGCCTGTGGAAATTCTACCAGGTATCAGACATGTGGAGCTGTGACCAGAACATTCCATCTCATTGATGTCCAGTCAAAATGGAAATTCTATTCTCTGAAAAATATACTTAATAATTCAGTGTGTGCAACTATAAATTTACCAATGTTTTGGTCTCCCTTTTCAATGGAATCTCAGAAACTTAAATTTATCAGAATCCCTATGCTTGTAGGGCACAGACTCATAATAGTACCATACCCTGTGAGTGTCTATCACAACTAATATAGGAAGAAAATGTAATAGAGGTTTTCTGAAATTTGACAACCCTAAACATTTGCAGGACACTATCAGAATAAGTTGTGAAGGTAAAAGAAGCTCATTTAATTATCCTATCTAATAAAGAGGAAATATGCTAATTGACCCTCACGCCATCGCAAAGATGGCAGCACCTATAGCCAATAAGGAAGGAATATGCTAATTGTTGCCCCGCCCTCAAAGATGGCAGTGCCCACAGCCAAAAAAGGGGGAATATGCTAATTGACTGCCCAGCTATCAAAGATGACAGTGCCCACAGCCAATAAGGAGGGAATATACTAATTGACTGTCATGCCCTCAAAGATGGCAGCACTCACAGCCACAAAATGGTAGCATCCAGTCCCCTCAGCCCTGCTGGGGTGGCAGGTGCATGGCAAGGCCTCGCCCTCCCCCAGGCTGGCCTGGCTACTCCACATGCCTGCCTCCTGGGTCCTCCAGCCACCCAGGGCTGGCCCAAGGTGCAGGCAAGCCTCAGATGGCAGCTGCCCAGCCACTCAGGGCCGTCTGAGGCTCAGGTAACCAGGGCCAGCCAAGTTTGTGGTGCCAGCAGTGGCAGCAGCAGAGATGTGATGGGGCATTACCTTCCTTATCACCTCCCACCCATGAGGGCTCCCAGACTGTGAGAAGGGGCAGGCCAAGCTGAGGAACCCCCCCTCCAGTGCATGAATTTTCATGCACCAGACCTCTAGTTAACAATAAAGGTTAAACTTCATGTTAAAGACTGATAGTCTGTATATTTTCTCTATTAAAAAAATCATAGTATAAAATCATGGTCAGATGATGAGGCAATCAAAAAATATTCAGTGGGGAATAAAAAGATGGAGATAAAAGTATCACAAAGATATATCAGGCAGTTAATTAATAAAAAATACTCTGTTGTTTTGCTGAATGCTGTCATGTTTGTTTTTTGTCAGATTTTTGCATTTTATAATTGATGGAATTTTTAAAAATTTTAAATAAATATTTGCTTTTGTACCTCTTAATTTGTATTTATAATTTTGTACTTCTTCATAATTTTTGAAGCCATATGCCTCTCTTGTCTTACAAAGCCTAAAGCATTGTGTTCCTCTGTGCTGATACTCCGCTGTCTACTCAGTGAGGCCTAGGGCCTCTCCTAGCAGTGCCCCCATTGACCATATAAGTAAGGGTTTATTTCTAGGCTCTCTATTCTGTTATATGTCTGTTTTTTGTGCCAGCACCATACTTTTTTATTATTGCAGTGGTACCTCGAGATACAAGTTTAATTTGTTCTGTAACCTTGAGGCGTAGGAAACTATGAGATGCTCGAGTCGAGGTAAACTGGTGGGTCTTGTGCAGCCGGCCAATCCAAGCGATTACTGCTATCTCAACTGTTGCTCGTATTTCAAAGCAAAAATCACTCGCTCGATGGCTCGTATCTCAAAAATCTCGTATGTTAGGGCACTCGTATCTCGAGGTACCACTGTGTAGCTTTGTAGTATAATATTAGAGAGTGTGATATCTCTAACTTTATTCTTCTTTCTCAAGATTTCTTTGGCTATTCACCGTCTTTTGTGGCTCCATATATATTTTAGAATTAGTTCTTCTAGTCTGAGAAAATGTTATTGCTATTTTGATAGGGATTGCATTGAATCTGTAGATTGCTTTGGGCAGTATGATCATTTTAATGACATTAATCCTTTCAATCATGAACACACTATATCCATCCATTTATCTGTGTTCTCCTCAGTTTCTTTGGTCAATATCTTAATAGTTTTCACAGTTTCCTCAACTACCCGCAAGGAGACAGTAGTCAATGATATCACCAGTCTGCTTCCAATTGCAGATAGTTGGAATGAAAAGCAAAGCCAAAATGCCAAAAACATGAGGTTTTGATTGGGGATTTGGGGCCAGACTGTCCCTTGTTACCTCTGTGACATACGCAAGAACTGAAAACAGTAAACTGCTTTTCAGAGGCTTCCAAATTTGATCCCAGCTCTGCCACTATATGTATGCCCTTAAAAACTGAATTTGACTCTTCCAAGCTTCAACATACTTATGCATATGACAGACTCTTTCATGTCTACTGTGAGGACATGGTAACTTATGGATATAAAGCATATGGAGTATTACAAGGAGCTGCTCAAATGTAAAATCTGATTTTTCTTCTTCTCTGTCATTGCAAGGAGCCAAGGACTTACTGCTGCTCATATACCCTTATTTCAGAGACATGAGAGACTGGACAGGTAGTCAGCATTTCAGAATGCTATTATTACAACGCATGCTTGACATTTCTTAAGCTGATGGGCTGAGTGCATGAGGAAGGAGGTGGAAAAGGCTGGCCACTGGTGGCAGCAGTCTCCTTTGGTTCTGAACTTGCGTATCTTGTTGGACCAATCAGAAATCTGCAGAAGCCTGTGCAGCAGGCAGAGCAGCCATGTGTCATTGTGCTCACACATGTTGGAGAGGTATGTGCTCACACCCCTTCTGCCCACATACAACACATCCCATGAATGAGCTGCTCATAATATTAGTTTCTCATCCCATTGAATTTCCAGTGATATGCATGCATCCCTTCTTGATGGTCATCCTCCAGAACTGTCTGAACATTCCTTCCTTTAATCTAGCTCTGGCCACCGAGATCATTTGTTTCACTTGGGTGTTTAAGTAAGTGATCCAAGACTTCTGGAGTAGCCTTAGGAATTCTAGGTAGTTGCTGTATCCACCTTCTTCCAAGGCTTACAACCTGTGAATGGTTTCCCCTGGTTTTAGGGAACAATCCAAAAATCCAAATCTTAGCAGTCTACAAGGGCCTGCATGGTCTCACTAATACCTCATTCTCTAGCTTTATCTCAAGCTGCCTTCCCCTCACTAGGTTCTCCATTCCTGTGGGCCTACTCATAGCTCTTCTTTCTCACCAAGCACCTTGCTTACCCTCACTTTACCCAGGCAACTGTGTGCCCAAGGTGCTTCTCAGCTCCCTTCATGAAGCTGTCTCCCGCTCACCCTCCAGACATCAATCACGCCAAATGTCCCTTTCTTGGGAATATCTACCCTGGCAATCCCTTCCTCCAGATTTGGCTAGTCCCTTATTCTAGCCCACTGCAGATTGAACTAGATTGAATTGCATGTATTAAGCCATGATTTAATTAAGCTAATGTTTAATCCATGTAGTAAGCCATGGTTATTGATGGTTTTGTAGGTCAGAATGATTTAATGCACAGTCCACTGTGCGTCATACCCCTCATTGCAATTGTTATTAGGTAATTACTTGAGTATTTGATTAATATCTAACTTCTTGATGGATTATAAACCCTGTGAGAGTAGACATCGTCTATTTTGCATCTATTGCTACTCAGCACATACTAAATACTTCTTAATAAATATTTACTAAAAATTACTTACTCTACAACACAGATATTCTTTTTTTACATTTTTGAAATTTGTTATATACCCAGAATGTGAAATGTCACGGAGGAAGGTGCTATTTAGCAAAGTAGGGACTTGTTGCTTTATTTTTTTAAGACTTCAGGCATTCAATGTCATTATCTAATATTTTGCAATGCTCTTTGTAGTTCTTTGGCCCTAATGTTCTTTTTTTGGTTATGATACGGCATTGTGCCTAAGAAGTACATTCTGGATGTACTATAAGGCCGCTAAGACAACCACAATCTTTAAGTTTCCATTTCTCCTAAGATAAATCTCAAGCAAAATTTTCTCCTAAAGAAGAATGGAACTTTTCACAATCTCGTGCCAAGTAAACATTCTCAGATTACAAAGCAAAAGTGGTTGCAAAATACTTGAAAAGTAGTTTATGAAGCAGAAGTTTTACAGATGTCATGGAAGGACTAGTGAAAAATAAGAAAAGACTGTAGCACAAAATTTAACTCCTTTCAAGATAGCAAAGTCATTTCAGGTGTGATAGACACTCTCACGGGGACATTGGGAGCACAAAGCCGTACTTTCCAGGAGAGGAAGCACAGCGGGTCTCAGGCTCCAGCAGAGGGGCCCTCATTAGACCAGTTCAAGGACTGCCCGTGTCCTGTGCCAAGCCGAGAGCACAGGGGGTGTGCAATTAATTCTGCCCATGCTGCTGATGTTTCAGTCATTTGTATTCCTCTCCGCCCTTCATAAACAGGTGCCTCATTGTCTGGATCTTCACACTTGTTCCATATTATAAAATGTCTCCTCAAAGTCTCAGACGCTGAAAAGCCAACCTTGTTAGGAGCAACTGAAGTGATAAGAACTTCAACAACTAGCCTCTCAGGTTCCCGCTTCCTGCATCTCCCCGATGGGAAGAACGATGTATGCTTTACCCCCTCTCCCTGTTGCTGTGAATATTTCTTAAAATAAAGGCTGCACCAAAATATGCCCATCTGCACCCAAATCCAAGGACTTCCTACAATTCATCTTGGAAAGTTTATCTCCACTCTGAAGGGATTGATGTATTTGCACTTGATCATAAAACTTAGAATATTGATGTAATTTCTCGAATGGGAGAAAAATGCTCCAAGACACTAGTCCCACAGTCTTTTCATAAATGGATGGGTTTTTTTTGATAAATACATAACTCACTCTCAGAGTTAATTCAACTTTGCAACTAGCCAAATAGGCCTTCACTGGAATAAGATTAGCAAATGATAGAAAAAAGTATGTGTGTGTGTGGGGGGGGTCTTTGTCTCTCTCTGTCTGTCTTTGTCTCCTTCTCTTATTGAAAGGTTATTTCTGTTCTTTAAGAATAAACTATAACAGGACAAAGACCAATGGTTGCAAAGTTGGGGTGGGGTAGGGGATGGCCCACAAAAAGGAGTAAATAAAATATTAGAAATTATGAACTTTTTATATTTTTTTAAAGTCATACAATTGTATATTTCTGTTCATTATGCAGAATTACACACTAAAAGGAGTGAATTGTATTATAAATGTAAACTTTTAAAAACTGAACAAAAAGAAAACCATATATCCCCACCAATTAATGACAAGGGTTATTAAAACTTTGATATACTTCTGTCATTTTTGTTGATAGTGGTTTTTAAACAAATGGAATTATGATTGCATAATACGTATACAGATAGCTAGCTAGATGGTATAGATAGATAGATAGATAGATAGATAGATAGATAGATAGAATAAACTTTAAAATACAAAACAGTTCATTCATGCAACTTGTACTAAATTCCCAAATTCAAGAAAATATATTATGAAAATTCCTCTCTCACTCTGTCTCTAGCAATCTGGTTCCCTCCCAGTTTTATTTTCTTTTTATATGAAATACACATAACATTAAATTTACTATCTTAACTATTTTAATGTACTATTTAGTGGTATCCTATATATAATAAAGAGGTAATATGCAAATTGACCCTTAACCCTTACAAAAGGTGGCCGCTCCCATGTGGTCAAAGATGGCTACCACAAGATGGCCAGCAGGGGATGGTAGTTGTGGGTGATCAGGCAGCAGGGGAGGGCATTTAGAGGCAACCGGGCCTGCTGGGGAGGGCAGTTAGGGGTGATCAGGCCAACAGGGGAGGGGAGTTCGGAGTGACTAGGCCAGCAGGGGAGGACAGCTGGGGGTGACCAGGCCAGCAGGGGAGGGCAGTTAGGGGCAATCAGTCCAGCAGGGGAGCAGTTAAACATTGATCATGCTGGAAGGGAAGTGGTTAGAGGTGATCTAACAGTTAGGAGGGACCAGGCCTGTAAGAGAAGGCAATTGTGGGTGATCAAGCCTTTAGGGAAAGGCAGTTGGGGGAGACTTAGGCCTTCAGTAATATGCATATTGGCAGGCAGGTGAAAAGTTGGGAGCCAGCAGTTCTGGATACACACACACATATATATATATATATATACAAATTTTGATTTTTCCTTCCTGGTTTTTAATACATCTTCCCTGAGATAGTCTCTGAATATATAAGACAAAATCCACATATACTTATTTTCTAATACCAATATTAAGACAACAATTCATGTTTCTGTATCCTACTTTTTTTTTTAACTTGACAAAACATCTTAGAGCAGTGGTTCTCAATTTTAATATAGTTTCTCATGTTGTGGTGACCCCCAACTATAAAATTATTTTGTTGCTACTTCATAACTATAATTTTGCTACTGTTAATGAATCGTAATGTAAATATCTGTGTTTTCTGATGGTCTTAGGTGACCCTGCTAATGATTCTCAACCTGTGGGACCTTACACCTGTGTGAATTTTGTGCATTGGGCCTCTAGTTACAAATAATACTGTAATGAATATCCTCATTTTAATGACTTTTGCTTTTCAGTGTGAGTTACTGTATTGATAGAAGAAATTCTCAGAATTGTAATTGTGTGGTCTGAGTTTAGATTTAAAATCTTGATAAATAAAGCTAAATTGCTTTCTTTAGAGTTGCACAAAGTTTTATTGCAGCTAATAATGCATGGAGTGCCTATTCCTACACTGTGTGGTTTTCAACTTTTAATCATTTGACTAAATGAAGGATGGCTTCTCACAATCACTTCCATTTTTATTTCTCTTACTGTGACTAATGTTGAGCTTCTTTTTATATGTTGAAGAACCAAATGTCTTTCCTTTCCTTTGATCTGCCTCTTCATAGTCATGATTCATTTCTGTTTGATAGAAATGATTAGTGGAAGGTGTTTTATTTTACAGATAAGAAAAATTAACCCTTTTCACTCTAATAAGTTTCAAATTTTTTCTTTTGTTTGCCACTTGCCTCTTATCTTTACCTGGATTTTTTTTTTGGTTTGCATAATTTATTTAATATTTATGTAGTTCGATTTATGAGTCTTCGTATCTGGCCTTTGCCACTCCAATATGATCTAGAAAAAAATAACCTCTGAAATAATTAATTCTTATACTTTAGGATTCCTTTTTTTATTCAGATATTTGATCCATCTGATGTTTGAGCATAATATTGAGATAGATTTGTAACAGTTTATTCATCTAGCTTTTGAGTCAGCAAACTTTTCTGTTAATAGCTAATTAATAAACATTTGGGCCTTTGTGGACAATACAGTCTCAGGGTAGTATCTCATCCTGCCATTGCTGTGAGAGAAATACCAGACCACCTATGAACAAATGGGCATGGGTACATTTCAATGAAGCTTTTATATACAAGCAGGAGGCTGGTAGGATTTGGCTCACAGGCTATTTGCTTACCTCTGGTGTGGAAGGCCACTTAATTATTTTAACAAAGTTGGTCAAATAAATAATTTTTCCATAGACATACCATGGCACATTTGTCATATACTATATTCATTTTTATAGGGCTGTTCCTTATAAGACTCTTCATTGTTCTGTCTTTCTTCTCATAAATGGTACTATACTGTTTTAGTTACTATAAACTTAATCATATGATGAGGTTAGCTACTCCTCCACTCTTTTGTTTTTTAGAATTCTATGCATTTGACTATATTAAACAGAATAGAATGTCAGAATATAGTGATGGGCCTAGAAGCCACTGGGAGAAGTAGGGTGAGAAATATTTCCAATGGGAAAATTGGAAAAGTTTATTTTTGTTTGTATTAGTTCACAGTCACTTTCACAGGTTAAAAATTAATAACTTTAGAGTAGTGAAGAAAGACCCCAAACTCAATTTCCTCTCCATCAAATGTACCTCCATTCACTTCTCTTTTTAGAGAATAAGAGTATATGAGCTGGAAAATGCCTCTTCATCTTAATAAAGTCACCATTTTGTATATCCTTTTTTTTAACTTAATAAATTTTTATTGTTCACATTATTACAATTGTCCTCTTTTTTCCTCTCATAGCTTCCTTCCAGCCGGTTTCCACCCCACTCTCTGCCCTTACCTCCCCTACACTGTTTTCATCCATAGGTGTACGATTTTTGTCCAGTCTCTTCTCAAACCCTCGACATCCCTTCCCTCCCCCTCCCCTCCTGAGAATTGCCAGTTCACTCCATTTCTATGCCCCTGACTCTATTGTATTCACCAGTTTATTCTGCTCATCAGATTTTTTATTCACTTGATTTTTAGATTCACTTGTTGATAGATATGTATTTGTTGTTCATAATTTTTAATCTTTACCTTTTTCTTCTTCTTCCTCTTCTTAAAGAGTCCCTTTCAGCATTTCATATAATACTGGTTTGGTGGTGATGAACTCCTTTAGCTTTTTCCTATCTGTGAAGCTCTTTATCTGACCTTCAATTCTGAATGATAACTTTGCTAGGTAGCATAATCTTGATTGTATGTTTGAATATTTCTTGCCACTCCCGTCTGGCCTGCATAGTTTCTGTTGAGAAATCAGCTGATAATTGTATAGGTGCTCCCTTGTAAGTAATTAACTGTTTTTCTCTTGCTGCTTTTATTATTCTCTCTTTGTCTTTTGCTCTTGCATTTTAATTATGATGTGTCTTGGTGTGGTCCTCTTTGGATTCCTTTTGTTTGGGATTCTGTGCACTTCCTGGACTTGTAAGTTTATTTCTTTCACCAGGTGTGGGAAGTTTTCAGTCATTATTTGTTCAAATAGATTTTCAGTATCTTGCTCCCTCTCTTCTTCCGGCACTCCCATAATTCGGATGTTGGTATGCTTAAGGTGGTCCCAAAGGCTCCTTACACTATCTTCAACTTTTTTTTTTTCTTTTTTCTTTTTTCTTTTCCAGTTGGGTGTTTTTTGCTTCTTTGTATTTCAAATCTTTGACTGGATTCTTGTGGTCCTCTAGTCTGCTGTTAGGGCTCTGTGTAATATTTTTTTTATTTCAGTCAGTGGATGTTTAATTGCTATTTAGTCCTTTTCATCTCCTCTTGTGTCTCGCTAAATTTATCCATTTTTTTCTAGGAAATTCTTGAAAAACCTTATAACCATGGTTTTAAACTCTATATCCAGTCATTTGTTTTCCTCCATTTTTTTCATTTGTGATCTATTTCTTTGTCTCCACATTTTTGATGCTTCCCTGAGTTGGTAGAGTAGCTTTGCGTGGTATGTGTCCTATAAAGGCCCAGTGGCTCAGCCTCCCCAGTTACCTAAGGTAGACACTTTTGGTGCAACCCTTTATGGGCTGTGTGCACAGCCTTATTGTAGTTAAGCCTTGCTTGTTGTTAGTATCACTGGGAAGAATTGACCTCCAGGCCAATTGGCTGTGAGGATCAGCTGTGTCTATGCTGGGAGAATTTCTGCCCTGGAGACACCTTTATGAGGCAAGACTTGCAAAATTGCAAAAGCCTCTATGCTAGGTTTGGATGGGGTAGTCTCAGGGTGAAGCAGACAGCCTTTGATTTCCATCAGCCCTGACCTATGAGGCCCGAGTCTCAGTGTCCCTCAATAATCGCTGCAAGCACCTCTGAGAGAAAGCTACCCTTGAGTTTTGCCTGTTGTTAGACAGTCCTGTTTCTCCCCAAATGAGTCTGGGTTTCCAGAAACTCGCCCAGAACTTGAGTTCAGCACAGTCGGGAACTTCCATCTCCCTCCTGCTTTAGAAAGCCAGCTGCGGGCTCAGCCACCGATTCACTCAGCAGTCAGTCCTCTCTGCACATGATTGCCTCTGGACTACTGCCTTCTACCTTCAGAATCCCAAACAAAAGCCTCAGTGTGCTTTCTTTTTTCCTGACAGTTCAGACTGTCCCCCACACATACCCTCCCCTGCCCACCCCACCTTGAATAGGTCTGGGTTCCCAGAGTCTGGCCCGGGACTGGAGTTCAGCGCAGTTGGGAGCTTCCATCTCCCTCCTGCTTGAGGAAGCCAGCCACACACTCAACCATCCATGCACTTAGCCACCCATCCTCTCCATGCGCATGTGTGTCTCCATACCTCAGCCTTTTGTAGCTCCTTTGAGTCTCAATGTGCTTTCCTCTTTCCTTCTAGTTGTAGAATTTCCATCCACCAGCTTTACTGTGGTTCTGGATGGTGTCTGTTTTGTCTTTTAGTTGTAGTTTTGATATTGTTGTGTGAGGCATCAGTTTAGGTGTTTATGCCACCATCTTGGTTTCTCCTCAGTTTGTATACCTTGTATTTCTTCATTCTTACTGGCTCAATAGACACTAAATCAAGGTTTGTTTTCTTGTATCTGAAAGGTTTCATTATTGCCCTTCCACCTTTGTCAAAAAATAATTGTGAAAACAAACATCAACTTACTTTAGAAAATATGGAGATTATAGAAAGATATGAAAAAGATAATTAAAATTGCACTCAGAAATAGCCACTATTACTATTTTTACATATTTATTTCTCTTTGGAATATATACTAATAACATACATGTGTGGGTCTAATACCCATGCTAACAACACATAGTAAAATATTCTAACCTGCTCTTTCCTTTGTCACTCTATCATGTTGTACTACTATTTTGAGAAACAGGCAAGGTTCCAAGAAGTAAATTGAGCAAGCTCCACATCCTTAAAAAGTGCATGTTAAGAATTTCTGTGGGTACAAGTTTGTACCTTCATCACTACTTAATTTTTCAGACTCTAGTTTGATTTTTTTTTTCCTTTTTGAGGAGCTATGTTCTCTCTTTCTCCTTGCTGTGAGGCTGCTTTCTCTCTTCAGTCATTCATGGTGAAGTGTGGGGGAGGTAGAATCAGATGGAAAGAAAGCATCTTGCCAGCACTCAAGGTTTCATATTTTTTGCTGTGTTTGCCCATGGCATTTCTCTCAGCAGCCTCCTGTGCTTTTGCCAAAATTTATAAAGAGCAGTTCTACTTCAGAAAGTCACTGTGATTCTATCCTCTGAGAATAGGCATTCAGGAGAAAAGGTTCTCTCTTGGAACCTGGTCAAGTGCCTGAGTTGCCCAAGTCCCGTGGATGGTAGGTCTTGGCTATTTGGGACCTTGAGGGCATCTTGAGAGAAAAATGCCCACATAGGCCCTTTTGGGAAAGAGAATGGTGTGAGATCCTAACTGATTAGCTCCACGGGTTGTCTTCACATTTTCAAATTTCAAAATAACTTTTTATTTAACCAGTGCTGATAATAGTGGCACTGCTCAAATCTACCCACCTTTCCCCAATAAAATTTCCTTTTTAACTTCAGATTTCCACACAGAAATCGTTTCTGGCATAGAAAAAAAAAAAAGCTTGGATTTGTAACATATCCAGATGGGACTATGAAGAAGTTTTACAAAGTTTTAAACTCAGAAAAGAACTGAAGGTTATGAAGATGCCATTGAACAGCTCTGAAGGGCCTCTGGCCCTACAGTTTGGGACAAATGACAGACTCAGAGGCATAGATAACTAGTGTGGAGAGCCAGAGGCAAAATGATGTGGAAGATAGTTTTGATTTAGAAAAAAAAAAGAAGAGAAGCAAGGGCCTGAGTCAGGGGAGGAGAGGAAGACCTAATGGGGGTAGGCAAATGACAACAAATAAAAGCAGCAGCCTGCTCTGGTGAGTGAGGATATTTTTAAGTGTTTTGGTTGATGTTAGCATAACCTTGTTTTTGCCTTTCCTAAGTGATCTTGAAGATTAAGGACTCGATAGGAAAGGAAAACAAAGATTGGACAAAATATTTTTAAAACAAGTTCAAAGGACAGTGTACATAAGTCTGAAAATATACTCTATGCATAATGGTGCACATTTGAGAGTGGGAAAAAAATTAAGTAGCAGATAATGAACCCAAGGAACATTGGTAGCAGATGGCGTGCTGTATGAGCAAATGATGTTTTGCAGAGCTGAGAGCGTGATACTTGTCTTCAATAATATGAATGGCTATCTTACCAAAGGACTGCAAAAGGAAGAGCTGGAACTCATAGATGCGTGCTACATACGTTTTGATTAATAGAAGCAAACGTTATCAGTGTATTATTACACTACTTTCATTACTATTGTAACTGTAAATAATAAGCACTGCCCAACAATGAAATGGGATGCTTTGTGGAGAAGTGAGATTCCTTTCATTGAACTTGTTTAGTCAAAGGGTGGATGAACATCAGACAGAGATACCTTAGGGGAGACTCCTGCATTGAAACACATGACTTCATAATGTCCCATCCAATGCCAGCATTCTGTGATTGAGTGATCTTTGGAATGAGTTTAATAATGAATCCTTACCCTGGCAGGATCATTTTCAAAAGGACTCAACAAATTGTTACCAAGATTGATAGAAACTGAAATATATCTACCCAATATCTACCTACCTATGCTCCACAGTTTGCTTACTAACCCAAACTTGATTTTTATCATACAACACTGTACCCAAGTAAAACACACAACATTTCTCAACTTCTGCTGTATACAGGGATGGTCAAGTGACTAAATTCTAGACAAAGAGATACAAGTGGGAGTTGGAAGAGACTTCTGGGACTTCTGAGGAGGGGAGACTGAGTACATGGGCCTGGAGCTTGTCCATCCTTTTTCTCCCATGTTCTCTCTCCCTCTCCTTCTCTCCCTCCTCTTTTCCATTGGTCCCTGACCATTCTGGGACCTTGAGGCAACTTAAAAGAGTAGTAATGCAGAATATTAACAGTGCTTGGACTCAGAGTTCATTGTGGAGGGGCCCCAGACTGTCTCCAGACTTCTCATTCTCTTAAAATTAAAACCGTGATCCCTTTCAGGCCTGTTTCAAGTCTCTGTTACTTGCAGCTGAACACAAGGCACCGATACAGTTGAGATATTCTTTCTCCAAAACTATGGTGCTCTTGACTATAACTCTTAACCCAGACTCTGCTGCCTCCTGTTTAACACATCCTCTGCCCTTCCTCATCTGACTCACCGATGAAAATAAAACAGCCACAATCTCAATTTCAGAATTTTATGTAAATAGTTTAGAAAACAAAACAGAAAGGAAATGACGATGGGTAGGTTCAATCTTCGGTGCCCAAACACAGCTGTGCTATTTGGTATGTATAACCTTTACCAAATTCCTATACAAATCTGAGTGTGGATCTGGGCGAAGGGAGGGATGATGACGAGAATAGAAAAACAACTGCCCTAAAAGGTTTTGAAAAATTGAATGTAGGTGAAATGGAACCCACAATTCTTGACCATCATCTACATTTGAATTTGGGAAGAATGCTGGCCTGCCTACTCTCACTCCCTATCCAAAAGGCAAGCAAGACCCTCCCTCAGGGCCATGTGTGGATTATCTGCCACCAGGACTGACATTTCAGTCACTCAGATGCTGGTGTCATTTACATTGTTTCAACTGGGAAAGGTCAGGTGTCAAAAGGGACCTTAAGCAAAGAAAAAACCCATCCCCTGGAAGCAGGCGTGTAAGGAAAAGAGGGAAGCAAGTGACAGCAGGTCTCTGGGCTGGATCACTTTCAGGGGTAGCAGACCACTATGTCCTGAGGCTTTTTTTTTTGCAAAAAGGAAGCTGAAGGACAAACATCTGAGGGAGAAATTAATCTCTGTGAGTAGGTGACAAGCCACGGTAAGTCCTTGAGGTGCACGTCAGGATAGCACAGATGTTCATGGGAGAGCTATTACTTGATTCTAGGGGAAGTGGGGAGGAGGGGGGAGAAGGAGGGAGATGGCAGACCAAACAAAACAACAAAAATTAGAATCATCTTTGCTGCGCAGCTGATTATTTTTATGGCCACATATCTTCCAAAGAAGCAAAACATTAAAATATAACCATATGGCAAAGACATGGCAAAACTGGAGTTTCCATCGCTTGATTTTGGCCGGGTACATTCGTTCATCTCATTTGAAGAACAATCTGACATTATGATGTAAGTGCCATCAAACAGGCACATCCATTGATTCAGGGGTCCTGCTCCTAAAACTGTATGTAAAAGATAAAAACTTAAAACTACACTTTTTAAAAGTCGTGTGCCCAAGGTGTTTATTTTCATTTTCCCACATAGAGGAAAATGAGAGCCAAATGTCTGACACTGAGGTAATATTGATTCTGTGCATGCAAATGTACAAGGATGCTATGCAACACTGAAAATTATCATGTTTAAGATAGGAAAACATGAAGAATGCTCCTAACATAAAGAATGCATAACTAAATCAATTCTAAGACTCCAAATATGTAATTATTACAACTGCATGTGGACAAGAACAAAAAGCCTTTGAGGGGAAAAATATTGGTATTATGAGATTATGGGTAACATTTTTCCCACTTTAAAGTACAGTTATTGTTGCTGTGACAGGCATACAATTTTTTTTTAAGTGAAGTCAAGCAAAGGAGGATGAGAAATGCTGGAACTTTACAATGTAGATCAGCCAGTCTGAACCTCTCATTTTATGGATGACAAGTTGAATATAAACCTCACGCGAGATAGAACAGACTCATTTCCTCGGAAACAGTCAGAAATGCTCTTTTTCCCCAAGTCTGTATTAGCAGTATTGTCACTTTCCAGGGGTCAATAGTAAACAACTTAAGAAAAGACGTGCTAGCGTGATCTGAGCTGTTGCAACTCAAATCCCCAGGCTTGCTTGCTTTCAACTGCCTCCCAAGACACAGTGTTCCTCTACATTAACCACATCACATAATGAATAGAGCATCGAAGTGATTCCTTAAGGAGAGGAAGGGGAGAAGTTATATTTAGATAACCCAAGAGATTCAGAAATATCTTCTTCCTCCTCTAGTACCTAACCGTGTTGAGCTCACTCTTTAGGTTATGCAGACAAGACAGTCGCATTGAGGTTCCAGCTGTTTGAAGGATAGCAAATATATAACTGTGAAGTCTTTTAGAAAACAAACTAAAGCCAGACAAAGTGAGTAATTTTCCTCTCTGCCTCCTAATAGTGCACCTAGAGGGCCTTTTTTTACCTGTAGTATTTTTTTTTCTCCCTAATTCTACTGTCTGTATAAGAAAATAACCTTCCTGAGAGAATGGATGTAGTTCTGAGGGGATGGGAATGATGTATATGGCGTGGCTGAGGTATTGTTTTATCACAGGCTATAAGGCAGATCTAGTAGGTGACCTGATGGGTCTCTGTCATCAGGAAAGTGAACAGCAGGGCATCTCCTGGGAGGAAGAAGTGTCCAGGGTCCCTAGTCCTTTAGTGAGCGAGGAACATAGAGACCTTGGTGTGAGGAAGGGTTGGGAGGCAAGCTTGGCGTTGGGAGGAAGGAATGTGGACAGATGTCTCTGGGCCTGCGTCATTTTTCAACAGAAGAATGCCAAATCTTGTTCTTGAAAGACTTGAGTTTGTTGACTATTTGATAATAGCCTTAGATTTTTGACTTAGTTAATATTGAAGTTATCTGTTGCAGATACAGTAAGGAGAGAAGGAGCCCCATAGGGGAAAGAGTGGGAGTGGGCAAGGTGGTGATGGGAGTCTCCTGGGAAGGCACACCCTCCAGTTGTAGTGTCAGGTGGCTGATCAACTGCCTCTGAATTTCTGGAAATTCTTCTAAACCTCTTCTCTCGGGGCATTCTGCCACTAGAGTTCATAAAGAAAGCTCTTCCCTATAGCCTTTACAGTTTATTTTCTTCTCACATTTTTTCTCTTATTGCGATGAGCTGTGCTTCATACCTTATCAAGGAACAGCTTTTCCTTCCATTGTAAGGAAGTCTCCATCACAAAGACAGACCTTCACAGGCTAATTAAGCACACACCAGCCATCGAGTCATTCCTGGAGGACAAGGCTTCACTCATTCTTCCCTTCACATTTAACAGACATGCTACTTAACTGTAAACTTGGTTCTTAGTTTTATTTTCAAGAATAAAATACTTCTCCTTTCAAATTTGCATTTCATAGTAGGATTCAGCAAACTAACACTAGACATTTTACTTTGTGAGATAACCTCAGTGGTTTGCTGAAATTACTTGTGTTTTATTTATTTTTCAACGGGACATTAAAAAGCTTCTAAGAACCAATAGAACAATAAAGCTATAAAATAAAATAGAGCACCAAAATCAGAGGTAAAACTGATTATGCTGAAAGGTAAGCGTAATTGTTGGTGTGGGCCTCATGTTTGCCTGTAAGCTAGCTGGTACTCAGAGCAAAAAGGAAAAGGAACTGGATGTTCTAGCTCTATTCACACAGGGCGCTGCTTGTTGTCTTGTCTGCCCTTCATGTTTTCTCATGCTCTTCTTTATATATATATATATATATATATATATATATATATATATATATATATACACACATATATACATACATACATATATATACATGTATGTATATATACATGTATGTATATATACATGTATGTATATATACATGTATGTATATGTACATACATGTATATGCATGTGTGTATGTATACATATGTATATATATACATATATGTATATATATATTATTGATTTTATATATATATATATATGTATATATATATTATTGATTTTTTACAGAGAGGAAGGGAGAGGGACAGAGAGCTAGAAACACTGATAAGGAAGAGACATCAATCAGCTGCCTTCTGCACACCCCACACTGGAGATGTGCCCACAAGCAAGGTACATGCCCCCGACCAGAATCAAACCCGGGACCTTTCAGTCTGCAGGCTGACGCTCTATCCACTGAGCCAAACCGGTCTTGGCTCATGCTCTTCTTCTGATAAAAGTGTTCTCTTTCCTTTGGAGAAAGGGGTTCTTCACCATTCTCTGCCTGAGGCTCTCAAATAGCATGCCCTATCACCCATGCTTCTACACAAAATCCTATCCCCTTTGCAATGATTATCTAGAGGTGGGTGTCTGTTCATCACGAGTCAGCATCAATGAGAATCTTCCCAGGGATTGATACACAGACTGGGAGGAGTTAATTTCCCACGGAAGATGATCAGCTGGAAAAATACGAACCAGGAGCAGCTATTGGCTATTTTACCTGCCCTCGCGAACAGGCTTGTCTCCAGTGGAAGGAAAGGAAACTAAATAAGTGGAGGAGACTGGCCAGCGGAGAGAGGGCAAGTCCTGTGTACTGAGTCCTCGCTCCTGTCCTCGGGCCCTGAAGCCTGTTTGCTGCAGTTCTTAGTTCTGTCCATACCCCAACAATCCTTCCCAGCAACGAGAGCAAGTAAATTTCCTTCTTCGATTAGTAAGTCTGAGTAGGGCTCTGCCACTTAAAACAGAAAAAAAAAAGATCTAATTAATACCCTTTTCATTATTGGAAGGGAATCAGAATATCAATTTAACAAGGAGTCCATTTTGTTTCCTAAAAGTAATTTTAAAAGAATTTTCTCATATGGGACTTAATAGCACATATTGAGTGATGTAATGGACAATGCCCTCAACCACAATTTTACAGTAAATGCCGAAGTGAATTTCATGTGGTGGTTTCTAGTATATACCTTGAATAGAAGCCAATGGCATAACATTAAAGCGAAATTGAGTTAAAGCGATTCTGTAAGGACTAGCCCACTGCATACAATGTGTTCAGCGTTCGAGGGGTCCAACCTCGTCCAAGGGCAGAGCTTCTCCCCATTAGCCTCTGCTAGGGGCTGAATAACAAGTATTTTTTTATTCTACTTTACAACCAGGATTGACATTTTCTGTTACGGGATGAGAAATGGATATGAATTTTTTGGAAACTGGGAGAAATTAGAACAACTAAACAGTACAGTACTTTTACATAATACCATTTTGCCTCTGCATGGAGGTGATCCATGTGGCCCTTAGGGTACCTAAAAGATACCCAGAGTTTGGTGGAGTATTTTATTTTATTTGCTGTTGTTGTTGTTGTTATTTTTTGTTGTGTTTTTCTCTTTTTTTCCAGGAATCAGCTTTAGATTTACAGCAGCACTGAAGCAAGTTATTTATTAGATCCACAGTCAGAGAGCAAAATGGTTGTGACCGGGAATTTTTTCAAAGTCAGAATTTATAGTTAGCCACTGTGATATAAAAGGCCACAGCGCAGAGGAATTGGCTTCCCAGTGTGCTCTCCAGGCTCAAATCATTTTAAAATGTTCGTTTCCCTTCTTCCCTCCTTCTCAATCCCAGCTAGTGTCTCAGCCAATGTATTTATCAAAATGGTGTGACCAGGATCTGCGTGAAAAATTATTTCAAGCCATTATTTCTGGGAGAAATCAGAAGAAATCCTCTTTCCAAGTTTCCTTTCATTGAGTCTGGGTTGATCACCGTTGTATTCCCAGTGCCTGGCATAATTCCTAGAACAAACTAGTTTGATGAACTAATGAGTATATTAATTAAAGGGATAGAATCAGGCCTATATTTTAAAAGGAGCATTTTGAATATGTTCTGAAAATTATGTTGGACAAAAACAAAACTAGGGTTCAGATAAAAGATTCTCAAAACCAGTCCAGACAAGGGTCTCTCATGGCTTTAATTAAAACAGTGATAATGAGACCAGAGAGAATGAAGCTGATTTGAGAGATATTTAAAAGGTTGATGGCAAAAGAGAAAGAAGAATGAATGGAGCCACCTAAATAAGTTATTGAGCCCAGTTCAAAATAAAATGTCAAGTCCCTGGTTTATAAATTATTAAGAATTTCAAGATGGCGGTAGAGCATGAAACTAAGCTCCATCTGACCTATAAAGCTGTTCAGGGCAACTTCTCATGAAGCTGCCTCTAAGAATGCAATAGCCTCAATTTTCTATGACAGGGCCACTTACAATGCCTACTATCTGGCAGGCAGGGTCCTAAGCATTTAATTTTACCTAAAACACTAGCATAGTCCTAAGCATTTAATTTTACCTCAAACACTAGCATAGCATTAGGATAAAAGCTCTGATAAAGATGTGTTTTTCATTAGCTATTAGCTGTATACAGGAGATTGATAATAAACAAAATGGCAATTAATAATAATAATTTCTAAATAATAATAAATTTAGCCTCCTAAATATCAATTTCTGTATTACCAATAATAACACAAATAAAGATGGAAATGACTCACTTACATATAACCAGCTGTGGTTCTGTACATCCATAAGGAGTAAAAAATAATCAAGAAAATGTTATAGATCTGCCCTTCGAATCATAGCTTTTGAGTTATACAAAATAAGGATAAAAAAGTTTCTAACATTATTGAAATGTGCTTAATGAAAAGTTTGTTTAGTAATAGTATTTTAAAATCCCAAGTAAATATATGCCAAGCCCTAGAATGTATTTTATAAAATACAGACATCTAAAAGTTAAGTTGCCTAAAAGTGAAAAATATCCTAAAAAGTTAAAAATATTACGCAGTGTTTTCATTATTAGATTATGAATGGCACAGATGGAATTATAGTAACAATAACAATAATGTAATGATATGTTATTATAACTCAAAAGATACCATTTTAGAAGCTTTAGGTGAATTATCTCATTTAACCCTTGCAACAGTGTATGGAGTGGATATTTTAAGTTCCACTTTTACACATAAAAATTGAAGTTTCAATAGGACAAGTAACTTGCCAAAGTGCCAGGTAGTAGATGCTAGAACCCAGTTCTGTTAGAAGAAACAAATATAAGAGAAATATAGGTCTGCAGGAAGTTAGGTAATTATAATAATTATAATAATTATTATAATAATTAGCACTTGTATAGTAGTTTATTATGCTCTTTTCATAACTGTGTAAATTACACAATCTGTATAAAGTAAAAATACCACTGTACTTGTTTGAAATGGTTCAGAAGATAATGCCTTTTGTAGCCATAGAGTTGACACTTCGTCTAAAGAAAGATGTTAGGCTGAAAATGGGGAGACGCTCTAACTGGGATATCCTGCTAGAGAGATGCAATGACCTGTGTTCTCCACAACCTTCAGAACCCCCACCCATGCCAGGGTCTGTCTACTTGGATATAAGATTGTTTGCAAATCCAGTTGAATAAATGAGTCTCAAGATTTTAATTTACTTCTTTGTAATAATAGTTATGTTTGCCACCTGAGTCTCATACACCATATTACCAAGGAGTAGATAGAGGTTGCAGAGTGTTCAAAGCCTGGCCTGAAAACCTAGATCGGTAAACCAAAGAGCTCTCCTTACAAGGGGAGAAGAACTCAAAGTTGCGACAAATTGATTCATTCAACAAATACTTCTTTTTATTTTCTTTTTTTTAAATATATTTTATTGATTTTTTACAGAGAGGAAGGGAGAGGGATAGAGAGTTAGAAACATCAATGAGAGAGAGACATTGATCAGCTGCCTCTTGCACACTTCCTACTGGGGATGTGCCCGCAACCAGGATACATGCCCTTGACCGGAATCGAACCTGGGATGCTCTATCCACTGAGCCAAACCGGTTTCGGCTCAACAAATAACTTCTTGACTCTGTCCCATATGTCCCCTAGATACCAAATATGATGTCAGTAAATGAGCATTCGTGGAATAAAGGTTTATATATAAAAGAAAAAGAATGGAGGAGGGACAGGGAACAGGCAAACATGTTTGTGTCTAGACTAGCACTGAGGGTAGTCACCAGAGGGCTACCTACCATACCTGGGAGAGGTCATGTGACCCACAACTTCCTCCTACCTTTTCCTTACTCCTACCTGTAAACTCACACACTGGGATTTGGCATCAAGAATATATATTAAATTATCTAACTGGAGATAAAAATTGTGATTGCTACCCCTGGGCCACTATAAGGAAGCAGTGGGCTCATGCTTTAAGACTAGAATTGAGAATATTATCTCTGGAGCCATCCATCAGGGTCAGATGACTGTTACTATCAGCTTTGTTTCCCCCTTTCTTTTTGTGGAGTTCTGTCAAGAAGAGTTTTCTAGTTCTAAAGATTATATTTAACGTCCTAATACAAAAATATCTGGATTGAAAGGAAAGCTGCCACTGTGTCAGATGAGGTTTGCAGCTTCCTTGCCCAAGGCTGAACTGAGCGTGATTTGTTTGTGTTTTTTGGCTAGTGGAGGTGAGGTTTTATATTCATTGCATGTGTTGGTTTTGATGTTCAAGATGACCACTTCAGGACAGCTGAGGAATATAGCTGCCCATCAAAATGTGCACCAAAGGACCCTCTGATGTGGCCTGAACTCATAGCGAGATGTTGATTTTACACAGCAGTGTCTTCTTCCGTTCTTACTCCAGTCACTCCCTGTCAAAGAGCACACACTGTAATCAGACTGTACTCCTGAATTGTCCCCATGACTTGGCCCAAGGTGTCTCCCCCTCCCCCCTTATATAGATGACAAAACTCTATTCTTTAAGTTTCGCTTAAATGTTTCTTTCTGACTCCCTCCTCTTCTCAGGCTAATGCATTGCTCCCTCGTCTGAGACTAACAGCCTTTTGATATTACTACCTAATGGATAACAAACCCCAAGAACAGAATGTGAGAGCTGAAGAGATCCTAGTGGCTCTCAATTGCCCAACTGGCTACATCCGAAGCCTTTGAACATGTGAAAGCATATGGATTTCTATGTCCCAGCCACAGATTGAGGAGGCTGAACTGGAACCCAGGGATCTATATTTCACAGAAGTCCCTTGAGGTGCTTCTGAGGCATAGTCAGGTTAGGAACCTGCCGGGATGGTGTAAATCTCTCATTTCATAAACGAGAAGGCAGACATTGAGGGATTTGTCTGAAGTGACGAAGAATAAATTGCAAAGTCAGGACTTGGACTTAGTACCTTTTCACCAATCCACCCCATGCTGTCTTGAGACACCATCTGGTAATGGATTGGTCCATCACACAGCATCAGTACAGAATCAACCCAGGTACCTGGGGACAGTGATGGGCAGAAGGAAGATTTCTAGATTAGAAATCAGCTGTTTGCCGACCAGGTGCTGTGAGTATGTGATGTGAATGCATAGCCTCTCTTCCTTCATCTGGAAAATTGGGATAATGATTCTTGCTGTGTTTTAGCCCACGGGATGAGAGGTATATGAAACACATTGTAAACTGTAAGTGATGATGCAGGTAGAGAAGAGTAATGCCAGTGAGATATAATGAATGCACGGGTAATAATAGTGACTATTGGAAGAGTGCTTCTTTAGTTCAGAGGTAATAGGGACTAGCCAGCTCATGGCTCAGGCAAGGTGTCTGTCTCCTGATGGGCTAATGTACGGGCTGAGGTCTGGGCTGTAGCTTTGTCATTTTAGTTTTTGCTCCTTTGACTGAGGTAGGGTACTGATTAACATTATTGTCCAGCAGTTGAAATCTGTATGGCAGCGGTTCTCAACCTGTGGGTCGCGACCCTTTTGGGAGTCGAATGACCCTTTCACAGGGGTCGCCCAAGACTAGCGGAAAACACCTATTTCCCATGGTCTTAGGAACCAACACACCACTCCTCGGTGTAGCAATGTAGTTTACTGTTGTCATATGAAGACTGTTACCCATGCTACACCATGATTCAAGACAAAATTTCATTTATTTGTAATTATAAATATTTCACAATATATAATTACATACTGTTTTTGTGATTAATCACTATGCTTTAATTATGTTCAGTTTGTAACAATGAAAATACATCCTGCCTATCAGATATTTACATTACAGTTCATCACAGTAGCAAAATTACAGTTATGAAGTAGCAATGGAAATAATTTTATGATTGGGGGTCACCACCACATAAGGAGCTGTATTAAAGGGTCGCAGCATTAGGAAGGTAAATTGGGGAGTGGAGATTAAAGCAGAGATATTATTGCCTTTTGATTCCCCTTTTCCCCAAATCAATTATTTGAGTAGAAAAATGTCTTCGGGGAGAGAAAACAAAATGACAGCTTGCAATCCTGAAAGACCATTCAGTATCAGAATCCAAGAACATCATCCTTTTTCTAAGTCAGTTTTACCTCACACTTCTGAGGAAACTGAGATGATTTTGTCCTGGTTACCTTTTAATCTTAATGGGATTTGAAAATTACCCAAATGATTTAATGAATGTAAAAGGCCCTTCATCTTCTCTCTTACCGTTGATGTTTCTATCTCTCTCTCACTCTCTGTTCCGCTTTCTAAAATCTATAAAAACATACTTAAAAAAAAAAAAAGGCTGGCCAGTGTTACTCAGTAGTTTTAGCATCAACCCAGAAACCTGGAGGTCACCATTCAATTGCCAGTCATAGCATATTCCAGGGGTTGCAAGCTCAATCCTCAGTAGGAGGCACCCAGAAAGCAACCCATCAATGATTCTCTGTCATCACTGATGTCTCTATCTCTCTCTCCCTCTCCCTTGCTGTCTCTGAAATCAATATAAACATATTGAAAAGCTGTTTTATAAAGAGTGGGCAATTCCTGAATGTTTTACTCCTCTTCATGTAAGCAGGTGTTTATTGATTCCAAGACTAGAGAATAAGACAGTAATACCCCTTTATCTACACGTTTACTTTACGTGGTTTCAGGTAACTGCAGATCAACACGGTCCAAAACTATTAAATAGAAAATTCCCAAAATAAACAATCCATGAGTTTTAAATCGCACGCCATTCTGAAGAGTGTGATGAACCATTTCATCCTGACCAGATGTGAACCATCCCTTTGTCCAGTATGTCAACACTATCCTGGCCCCTTAGTCACGAACCAACCATCTGGGTTTCCAGATCAACTGTAGAAATGTGACAGTGTTTGTGCTCAAGTCACTCTCATTTTACTCAATAATGGCCCCAAAGTGCAAGAGTTGCAATGCTGGAAATTCAGATAGGCCAAAGAGAAGCTATAAAGTGCTTCCTTTAAATGAAAATGTCTGTGTGTATAGGAAAAAACA